>JAOXOE010077064.1:0-28278 GCA_028565055.1 Phoeniculus purpureus
TCACCTAGACCAAGTCGCACAGGAACACATCCAGGTGGGTTTTAAACATCTCCAGTGAAGGAGACTCCACAACCCCCGTGTGCAGCCTGTTCCAGTGCTCTGTCACCTTCACTGTGAAGAGGTTCCTTCTCATACATATGTGGAACCTCCTATGTTCCAGCTTACAGCTGTTGCCCCTTATCTTATCATTAGTTGACACTGAAAAGAGCCTGGAATGCCTTGTAGAAGCTTATGGACTGTTCATGTGCTCAGTGCTCATGGCCTTACTGAGCATGGGGGATATTAAAGTTGAAATGTAAATAATCAAGACTACTACCCTGCCAATGGGACTCCAAGAGCACCTCACAAATCCACATAAAGACAACAGCATCTCATGGAATAACGAAAGCAGTTCTGGGGATTATTTTTTCCTCAATACAACACTGAAGTAATAATTTTAAACAGTGATGTACAAACGGTACTCGGTCCAATGCAACACTACATTTCCCATCCAAGAATGCCTGCGTACGGAAGTTTACAGAAATCATAGACCTAAAAGTCAATGCCACCTAATACAATCTTTTCATAACAAGAAAAAAATCATTTGCAGGAAAAAGAAGTGATTTATGCTGCTGCAATGATTTTCAATCAAAAAAAGGGAAAAAAGTATCCTAAATGCCCAGAAGTACAGCTTTTATTAATGACTCACAATACTAAACTGCTGTAGCAGTGGGAAGTTCATCAAGAATTTGCAAGTGCAAATTGATAGCTGATTTACAAATAAAAAATTGTAGTCATCAAGTAAATTGTTCTGAAGAAATTATCTACCCTAATTGTGATGAAGCAGCAGGAAATGGGCTACAGAAAAGCTGTTGCCACAAAGACTTGGTAAATTTTCTGCCCCATTAACTCTCTCAGTGAGCTCATCTTTGAGATGAAATCTTGATCCTGCTGAAGGGCTGATTATACTAAACCAATTTAAATGTGGTCAGAGAAAATGCCCGAGCCAAAAGTCTGCTTATGCTTGGGATCAGAGCTTTGTGGTATACTTTACTCACAAGTTCAAGACTTCAGTGTTCTGAAAGGCAGAGCAAAGGCAACTTACAGTTCTGATTTTCATTTCCCAGTTGGTGTCCAACGGTGGTGGCTCTGAGATGCTGCACTTTATCCTTTAAGTAAAAGGCACACAGAAAAGCAGCAGCAGAGATCAGTAATGGATTTTTACTATTTAAAAAAAAAAAAAAGAGCTGGATTCCTTAGCATTCTGAACACCAAGCTTCTCACCGCAGGAAAACAATTTTAGAAGACTAAAAAGTGTCTGTGATGTGCTGCAGGTAGATGCTATACTTTTAGCATTTACACCTAAGATTTGTGTTGAGTCTTGTCCATGAGCTGCACTGATTCTGTGATTAGAGAGGTTCAAGGGTTTACTTTTTCCTTTGGAAAAATTGCTTTTTCCTCTAACATCCCAGTGGAGACCAGATGACTGCAGCGATAGCATGAAGTAAATTCATGTTCGTATTGGAGTAACGGCGAAAGATTCTGACATGATATAAAACCAAGAGCAGTCACACGTGCAACGTGTGGCGTTAACCGACAGTAACAGTAGAATTTACTTGAGGCAGTGAAAACAGGCCAAGTCAGTCCTCCCTGAAATAGATATCTTCTAGTTAACAAAGGAAAACTTATGACTGAGTGCTGCTATCTTTGCACACAGAAGGTATCACCTTCCTCCACAAGTAAATCCCGATTAATAAAGCGATGCCAGCAATTTCCATCTGCGTGCTGGGCTGCAGACAGATTTGGAAGGGGGCAGCCACCACATTCTTGCACTGCTCTTGCACTTCTGCTGTGAATTGATCCACTGTGAT
The DNA here is from genome assembly GCA_028565055.1 of Phoeniculus purpureus. NCBI lineage: Eukaryota > Metazoa > Chordata > Aves > Bucerotiformes > Phoeniculidae > Phoeniculus > Phoeniculus purpureus. The sequence goes on from JAOXOE010077064.1 coordinate 1,851, forward strand.
GACAAAATTCACACTGTTTCTTCAGTAAATGGAAACACAAAAAACATTTAATCTTTCCTCTCTGGCAGCATCTGATAGCTGTCTCTCTCTTTGGTTTTTCTCTTTCTACTAAATGCACTTAAAGCACAACATGAAAATATTTTTGTTAATGCACAGCTACATAAAAACGAGGGCATAACCTCTTCCTCCAGCTGTCTTGTTAGAAGTAGTTAAAAACCTCCTCACTGTGCCTTTCTCCTTTATTTCTAGCTTTGATGCAGTTCTTTCAGTGACTCAGTGTGTGGGCTTTTGTAAATCCTGGTTTCGTGCCCCTCAATTTACTCCATACATTGAATGTAAAGGAGCTGAAGAGCACTGCTGCAGCTGTGAATTTCACTAAGTAGATGGGGCACTTTCAGACAGGTGCAAAGCCTGATGTGAGTCAATATATGTTAACCATGTACGTGTGATACAGTTATGTTTCTGTTAGCTGACACTGTTCAACAGCACACTGGGTTTTTTCAGCTACAGAGGGTTGTGGATTCATAGAGGATGCACAGACTTAAGCATCACTAGCAGTTTAAAACTGCTTAAAAGACAGATACATTTAACTCAGGATTTTAACTGAAATCAACAGCAAAAAAAAAAAAAAATTGAAGAAGCCTCTCAAGTAATCAAACAGCAGTGGAAACTGGTCTCTGCATGATTCAGTACCACAAGCAGCAAGTTCCTTGGGAGCTGATGGGCACAGAAATCATGACTCTTATTTCTGACCTCCCATACAGGAGCCAAAATATGACAGTTTGTTTTTGGAACTTCTAATCACGATTGCTCTGAAGAAACATAAATTTCAGACTCATACCTGTTGAGGAGACTCCAGTCTCTGCTTTTCCTTCTGCCATTGTTTAAATCTGTCAAAGACTTCATCCACAGAAACTGTCCCCTTCTTCACTTGTTCCTGCAAGTGGATGAGTTCTTGCTGTTCGGCAGGGATGTTGTGTTTCACTGTGCTCTCAGTTACTGCGTCAGTGTGGCCTCTGAGTGCTGCTACAAAATGTAGACAAATAAATCATTATTAACCCATGCCATTCTTTTCTTTCCATGATGCTCGCACTTAAGCACTGGTTTTATAAAATGACACCAGTAAAACGCTACCTTCTTTATGCCAGCTCCCCCCTCTCTTTTTTTCCTTTTTTTTTTTTCCAAGGAGAGAAATACAAATCAGCGAGTTCTCTACCATTACTTTTTGGCAGCTGAGTAGCATCTTAAGCATTTAATTCATTCCTGTTGCCCTGGTTCCTGGACTAGTGTTAGGTCAAATAAGAATTTCCTTTCAGTGCTAGCACAAGTAGGGGTGTGTGGGTGGTGGGGTGTGCTTTTGTATTTCAGGTTGTTAAGAGCCCCATTCAACCCCCAAAAAATCTAAATCTCTCCTCTTTCAGTTTAAAGCCATCAGGTGTCTCAACTGCGCACTCAGCTTGGTGACACCGGCAAACTTGTTGAGGGTGCGCTTGGTCCCACTGTCTGTGTCAATTATAAAGATATTAAACAGTACTGGTCCCAGTACAGACCCCTGAGGGACACTATTTCATACCAGTCTCCATCTGGACATTCAACCATGGACCACCACTAGATGTGATTCTTCACTCACCAACTAGTCCACCCATCAAATCAGCATTAGATAGAAGGATAACAAGGGGGATTGTGTCCGGAAAGACATCTGTAGCTCTTGCTTTTGCACTGATGTAGTCACTCCATCACAGAAGGCTACTAGATTGGTTTGCAGAGTTATGCTACCAATACTCCAACACAGTAAGACCTAGAAGGTCTGGCATTCTTTCTCTAAGTGGTTTAGAATTCATGAACAGTAATGTCAGTAGCACTGGAGACTGCAGTTCCCTGCTGCAGAAATAAATAGGCAATTACGTGCTGCTCTGTACACTTTAATCCTGATCTGCTACTTGTTAACAGAAGAGGAACAAAAAAATCTTCACTCAGTGTTCATTTGGTTTGTACATTACACTGTTAATTATTTTAGGGCACCGTTAGCAGCATTCATGGCAGCAGAAATTTTGATGTGCTACAGCCCAACTAACAACATGACTGCCACAAGTAATTAATTTTCCATGGATCTGGGTGTATCCAGATTGCCTTTCCACTGCTGGAGTTAGTGCATAGCTTGGCTCTCCTCTCCTTCTTTTTCTTTGTTTTAATCACAATGGAGAAAAGAAAGAGAAAAGCATAAAGTAGCTCTGACTCTACAAATCTTTCCCACAAGACTGTAACTTAATTTCTTTAATCTGATCTCTTAATGCTGCGATATAATTAAGGGCATAAATCATCTGTGGCAAAGCAGTCACTAAAGCAGTCAAAATCAAGTTGCAGCAAATCTCTGCTAGTTGTGAAAAGCATCAAGGAATAAATTGAATTCTGTACCAGGCTTCCTGACATTGCAGTACGTCCTGCTGTGGGCACTGGGCACTTGAGAGGCCTTTTGCTGAAACACTACAACAAAATTCAGAATATTAGGAAGTTAGTGAAAAACAGCAATAAAAACCACCAGACAGTCTGAACGAAGGAGATTAATGACATCAAGCTGGAATAAACCTCTTGTTCCAGCCTAGGAGTCTCCTCAACCCACTTGTCAGTGTAACATTAGTTACCTGAAAAATTGTTCCGTCAGACAGGATTACTGATATTACAGATATCATGACAAGAATCTGAGGAAAATAAAGCAGATTTATCACATTCAAATATCCTTGTTTAGAGAAAACAGATCTCAGAGTTCTTCACATGGTACAGACCCTTACCTGTAGCTGGTTTCTTGTGTTACGGGGAAAGCTAAGGAAGAAAACCCCACTAAATACTAGATGAGGATAACGACACTGCTTAAGAAGGGGTATGTGTATATTTTTGTCTGGTTTATTCAAGCAGTACAAACAGCAAAGCAGCACCACTTACTCCATTAGCATAGCCCACCATTGAGCACCTCACAGGAATGGCAGAGTACTGCCAGCTTGAATACGCTGTGCAATGCTGCAGTCAAACCTCTGCTGGCAGCATATGCAAAACCCAGAAGGTGAGAACTGCTTGGTTTTCTGACTTAGCTATTGCTGTATAGGCTTTCCCTGTTCAGTCTCAGTTCTGATTTTAGCTAAACAAACTGATAACCTAGAAAAGCTCTTTCCCACTGAGCGATCGTTACGAGATTGCAATGCGTCAAGCGTGACAGTTCAGCAAGGCTAATATTTGCTTGTGGCTCAAGGGCCAGTACAGTGGAGCTCTGCTCACAGGGTAGAGCAGGCATCACTCTGCATGGTACCCCCAGGTCCTGGCTTCTTGCTCCTGCTGACCAGGGTAAAAAAAAAATCAGTGGACTTTAGTTTGCTCCCTGACTGCCTGTTCAGCTTGCCTTGTACTGTGCATCCGCGTCTCTCAGGAAAACTTTGAAAATGGGTGATCAGGAGCCTTGTGACACCTAAACCCTGTGCACACGACAACCCTGGCAGAGGTGAGGAGGGAGTAATTCCTAAGGGTATATTTTCTGCTCTGCAGAATAAAGACTTCGTGGTGACTCCTGAGCAGGCTTGTATGGAAGTTAATGATGAATGAAAACAGCTGGGGGGATTCAATGTTCCTTAAAATGTTCCCAGGCTAAGTGAGGTGAACTACACAGGCAGCAGTGTCTGTTGGTGTAGTGCCCCTACCTTCAGCCTAACACTGAGAGATGTTAACTTTTGCAGTATTAATCTCTGCAATGTCTCAATGAAACCTGCTAAGTATGATGTCAATGTTTTCTTCTATACTAGCAACAGCATCTTTTTTAAGTAAGAAGTTCAAGTGACCAGAATATAGAGGTGAATGCAGGCAACCTGAATTTTACTGCATAAGGAGGAGAAGGGCAATGCTCCACAGCATCCCCACTTGGAACATGCTTTAACTGATAGGCTTTGAAATGTCTGCTAAGTTTTGCAGTGTTGGAGTAATCAGAAATGGAATTACTCTTCCCATTCTACGTAAAATTGTTAAAACTACTTTACATGCCACATCTTGCTGAAACTATTTTAGTTGGCAGCGAGAATTCCATGCGGGTTAGGTCAATGAAAAACACATTCCTATTTCTGGAATGCCTAGAAAGAGGTATGCACGCACCACTGTACCGCTGCCACGGGCTTAAGGAAGACTCTACCAATTTCTGTCTCACATTCTATTATTGACCTGCTTGAACACGGTAGTGGAATGAAACAAGAGGTAATCTTGCACAGTGCCATGGGTTTAGGACACACAGGGACATACTTCATTATTTGTATGGAAGAGAAAGGGAATGTTTCTTCAGTAAAGAAATAGCTATTTTTTAAGGTGACAGCTTGCCACAATTCAACTGAGGAAGGAGATGTTTTCATATTTTCAGAGCCTCCCTGCCATGGATAACATGAAAAAAAGTTGCAGTAATTCTGTGATGCTTTTTTCACAGAACATTAGGGATTGGAAGGGACTTTGGCAGATTATATAGTCCAATCCCCCTGCCAGAGAAGAATCACCTAGATCAAGTTGGACAGGAACACATCCAGGCAGGTTTTAACCATCTCCAGAGAAGGAGACTCCACAACCTCCCTGGGCAGCCCCTTCCAGTGCTCTGTCCTTACTGTGCACCCTTCAATACTATCTGTAGGATCGTAAAGAGACCTCTTGAAATTTTAATCACATGTGGTTAAAATTGATCTATTGATACTTTAGATGTCTGTATATAGCAAAAAAATCTACAAATTAAATGTCCTGACCCAACAGGGTCACGAAATTGCTACGCAACTTTGTCTACAACAGATGTCCTCTCACAGTTTCTCAGAACTAAAGGAGGGTGAGACAACTCGTAAGTAATACAGTCCCTCTCCTCTTTTCAATTGCTGCAGAGCACAGATTTAGAGCCCGCCCTAAATACATTTGTACATCTTAGGTAGTAAATTTGCCTTTTAGGAACGTAATGTCACCTCAGCATTTCTCCATGACAGCAAACACAGAGAGTAAGGAACTACTGCAGTGTTTTCTAGTAGGATGTGAAACCAGAGAATAACATTTCAATAGTGTGAATAGACACAAATTTTGTGGTAAATAGGCAAAACTTCAGGAATGTCCTCAACAGAAAGCTTGGAAAGTGAGTAGGATCCAAGGACCTCTGCATTGCCTCTCTTTATCTTAGTCACACTAGCTACAGATGCTGTTTCATGCTTTCTGCACATGCAGGTAAATTATGTTATGAGGCTTGAAATACTATTTTTGTGGTTATCATTGCAAATAGAAGGGCTAGAAACACCTGAAATCTAAGTCTCTTGAAGTCTCTTGTGTCTAAATCTGTATCAAAAAGACCAGTGTATAGTCACACACTGTGCAAGAAACTGTGAAGAGTATAAAGGGTCTAGGAAAGAGAGAATTGGATTTTTTACAATAGCTGCAGGTTGACCAAAAGGATGGGAATTTGATTTTCAGAATTAATTGAGGTGCTGACATGAAGCCATCATGGTAAGCAATCACAGGTGCACCATGACATTTCAAAAATTGCTTAGTGATAGACCAGTAAGCAGTGATAAAATTAGAAACACGAGCAGTCAAAACATGGAAAGAGTTACCTTATGGGAAAATGCAACTCAGTTATGAGACTAAGATGCAGTTTCTAATTTATATTTTACTTTCCCTATTTAAACTATTAGAGATGTTGCCTAACTGCACCACAGGGGTGATCGGAGGGCTGAAGCACCTTTCCTATGAAGTCAAGTTGAGGGAATTGAGGCTGTTCAGCCTGGGTGACCTCATAGCAGCCTTCCAGTACCTGAAGGGAACCTACAGGAAAGCTGGATAGGGACTTTTGACAAGGGACTCTGGTGATAGGACAAGGGGGAATGTCTAAAAGAAGGGAGATTTAGATTGGATCTTGGGAAGGAATGCCTCCCTGTGAGGGTGCTGAGGCAATGGACCGGGTGCCCAGGGAGGCTGTGGGTGCCCCCTCCCTAGAAGTGTTCAAGGCCAGGTTGAATGGGTCTCTGGGCAATGTGGTCTGGTGAGAGGTGTCCCATGGCAGAAGGGTTGGAACTAGATGGTCTTTGAGGTCCCTTACAATCCACTCCATTCCATGATTACCTCTAAAAATCAGTTTGCCACTACACACCAGTGATTCCAATGAAGCTAGACTGATGAACCTACCCTCTGGAAGCGTATGTCAGCTAATCATACTTAGCACTTAACTACTTACTCAATACTTACAGCAAAAAACCTACAGAGGAGAAAAGACACAAAAATTAAAAATCAATAAATAGCACTATGTTGAATTCAGTTTGCTTAAGGAAATTCAAGATCCACTTACTCATCGGCTTCATTGAGCAGATGCTCCAAACAAAAATATCTATTGCCACGACTGTTTTATTTTGGAAGCATTCAAAATTAAAATACAGGGAAACAAAATCATTATAGGAATACAAGACTAAGTGATAATGCAAATTAATTAATACACTAGGGTTGCACTTGCTAACACATCTCAACTCAGCTGCAAATTACAGTGAGTTCGTACCCTTCCTCGCTCTTAGTTTTGGCCTCACTCATTTTAGAATTGTCACGCAATTAACTCATGAATACGGGAGGGATGGAGGAGGGGTGAACCGTGAGTTGGGATACGTTGCTGGGGTATATTGAGACTTCTATCTTTGCCCATTCAGGTTTTTTCCCATCACTTAAACACTTTACCATTTAAACTGTGTGTGCACAGTACCTAAGCAAGCAAGACTGGCGTGATTTTTTTTCTGGTAGGGATTAGACTGTAAATGAGATGTAGCCCAGCATGGGATGACAAATTCACAGAGAATACTAAGGAAGCAGTATAGTAGAATGATGCTTACTATTCAAGACATGAGAACTCTGCAGATGTTCGTTCACATCTTTTTAGATCTCATTTTCCTTTTGTCTGTTTTGTTTGCTAACACGCTGAGCATCACTCAGCACGACGACTAGGCAGAGGTCATCAGTGCAACGTTAACCAGCAAGTTTTATTGAGGGATAATTCAGCACAACTTCTGAAATGTATGCAAAATATTTCACGTATTTAGGATTGAAACAATTCTCACAAGGCCTAACAAGATATGAATGAAGGAAAATGGACACTAAAATAATGGTCTTTTTTTAATCTGAGGCAGCACAGCTGAGCACAGAACAAACATGTATCAGCACGCCTCAAGACTTTGGGCTAGTTAGGTCCAAGCACTGTGGAGAAGGGATGGCTGTGCTGTGTGAGGTACTCAAGCTCCAGAAGCTGTCTCGTTACAGGTGCCTGAATGCACTTAACACTGTCACAAGGCAAGGGGAAGAAGACTGGCCAGTCTTAGCTGCACTGGTGTGACAAAACCAGTGACCACATCAAAAATGGTACAGAAGTTCTGATCTCTTCTAAATGTGCTGCCTGCCGCTCAAGACGCTTAAGAGAACACACAACAGTCACCTCATCAGAATAAAAGCTGGGCGATCTCAAATGCACTTGTGGAAACAATCAAACCATCAGGTTGCTCTGCTATTTGTAGTAGCCCAACATGTGCTGCAGCTACAGCACCACATCCACTCATTGTAACACATACTAGCTGTTGTCAGCCTCTGTTGAATCAGTCAGTTGAAACTGAAAAAATGCAGTTTACTCAGATTGAAAGTAAAATTACTTAAAAAAGAATCAGTGTAATGACAATGAAAACTTTAATCCAGAAGCACATGCTCACCATCAGTTCTCTTCTCAATTTGCAGGGAGATTCTGAGGCTGTCAAACATGAACTGCAACCTGTTAGAATCCCTGTGACCTTGGTCAGGGAAGGACCTCAGCAGATGACAGTCCCCTACACTGAGGCAAGATAAAGGTAACACCACACCTCCTTCTGTAAGAAGAGCTAAGGAATGAATAGTGGTGAGTTTAAGACACTGTTTAGAAGGCAGTGCCAATGAACTTGCTGTACCACACACTTTTAAAAGAACGCTCTCACTGTTGCTTTTAAGTCAGAAGGACTCTGTTGATACCCTCTGGAGTATTTGTTCCAACATGTAAAACCTAAACGTAGTTCTGCAGAACCATTTTCCTTTGGTAGAGAAAAGCAAAAAGGGGATCACTCTGTATCTGGTTTTACCAGAAAGATGCTTTTTAGAACAGTTGCTTTTCCAACCAGGCAGCATCCTATAAATATTGTATCTCTGTGCACTTTATTCAGTGCACGCTTCAATCCACCAAACAATCTAACTGACTGAACACAGTGGGTGAAGTCAGAAGCCCGCTTCCCAACCAGGTCTGTACAGACAGACTAAGTGCTCTAAGACAGCTGAACGGTAGTACCTAGTATTTTATTAATGGGAAAACATCCTTAAGCCAGGGATACATAATTAAATTCATCTGCAGTGCAGTACTTTATACTCGCTGTAGGAAAGTACTAAAAAAATCCCTCTGTGGGACATAAATGCTTTGCAGTTTGCTTGGGTTCTGAGGTTTCACTTTGGAAACCCCCACTTTACAGTGCTGAAACAATCTGCATAATAAGAATTACTGATTTGGGATGCCATCAGTGCAGTTCCCAGTCAGCAGCCTGGTAAGTTTCCAGGACACTAACAGTTCTGTTCTGGAATTTTATTTTTTCTTTCCTTTAACTTGGGTTTATGTTACCTGTTCTGTACACAAGAGATTCTGCCTCTCTAAAAACATCCACTGGCTGCTACCTTTTCTGCATACCCTGTGATTTGGATGAGCAGTAGGAATGCTATTCTCTTCTGGGACAGTAACTGGGAAACATGTATTTCTGCTTCATTCACCCTAGCATGAAGTCCCACAGACAGGTATCTCTAAACAGTAAAAAATCTTAAATAGCAAAATTTGCTGCCAGTGCACAGAGGGAAATGCATTCCCCTGGAGATCTATCTGTGAGTGGTCTGCAAAGTAACAAAAGCTATAATAAATTACATTTTTGCTGCTGCAGGACAGTTGACCTTGCTGCAGAGAACCCCTCTCATACTGGTGGTCTCTGATCAGAGGTAAGTGATCTTAACCTGGTAATCCTTAAGCTCTGAGGCAGTCCTAGTAGGTCAGACTTCAGCGAGGCAGTGAGCCATTACAAAAATTCACCACCTGTCCTAAGAATGCACTGAGGACTTTGGTTTTCAGCTCAATCAAACCTGATATCATTAGGGAACATTAAAATTGCACTGTCAACTGAACCTTCGTGCATTTATTTAGCGGTTGTTTGGGCAACACACAATTGAAAAAACACCGAGATAATCTACAGAGGAATAATAAACACTTGAGGAAGGGAAAAGGAGCACCCTGAGAGTGCATCTCATCTGGACAACAAGCTATTTGGCACCAATTTGCAGCTCCATTAGTTGGAAAACCTTTCACACAGGAGGCAGAACTCTTGCAGAGGTCTAAATCAACAAACAAATGTACTCTCTGTGAAAGATGCAGGATGCTTAGCAATGTTCAATACAGCAGTTTGCAGGTTCATTAAAATTTGAAATTAGAATAAATGAAACTCAGTAAAAGCAATTAGAACACTTCTGTTTCAAATCTCTATCTTACTCAGATTTCCCAGGATTTATTTGTAAGCAAATTTAGGGTGGTTGCTCAAATTGTAGTTCAGTTTTGACAACTTGCATCACTAAGAATCTACTGTCCAGGTTTTAAAGTGTTAATCTTTTTCCAAAAGAGACTCTACAAATGGGCTGGTGAAGTTCCATGTTTTTTTTCCCCCCATAGATCAACAGTCCCACTACCCTACTCTGCAGAGGATCAGGTAATTACATAAAAAGTTGATTCAAATAGTGCATTCTATACCACACAGACACTCACAGCTAGGCCACTGATTCTTAGTTTTCCATCATATTGCCATCATTTTTGCAAAATTAAACAAAAAGGTGATGCTGAGAAGCAAACTGAAAACTAGCATCAGTCAGAGATGTTCTCAGCTCTTTTGAAAGGTGAGAATTGGCTGACTGAATCAACAAATTTGTTGGTTTGAAAGAAACTGAACAAGGTTCCTAATCTTCAGCAGAATAGTTTTCAGCCAATAGAAAAGCCATGTCTGCATACCACCAGCAAATACAGAGCAGCAGTACTAACCTTGCATTATATATGGAGTGTTCTCCTCTCTGACCACCGAACACATGGGACGAGGGGCAGGGGCTGGTGGCCTGTTCATGACGGAAGACCTGCATTCTTTCCTTTTCTCCTCATCCTCCTCAGCCAGTATGAAAGCATACACAGATTCATCTAGTCCTGCAAAACTGTATGGGTATTCCTCCTCACTGTCTTCCTCACACGTATCTTGGTCTGCTGTGAGTCCATCACCACGCTCTCTTTCACTTCTGTCCTCCACAACATTTGTGCCTGAAAAAGCAAGGGATTGTATTTCATATATAGGGTAAAGAAAGGAGATCAGGAAAGAAATTAAAGCCTTGGAGTTTCTTAACGTAACTCAAAGACCTAATTTCACTTCTAAACTAAAGTGCTCTGATTTTCAGAGGCTTCTGATTATGTAAGTCAGAGAGGATGCCTCAAAGAAACAATACCAACTTCAGGCCCTCCTCATGATTTCACATCAGGTTCTGAAAAACAGATGGTTAGCTGTTAGCCCCCAGACAAATCATCATCTTTAACAGAAAGTGCCCCAGTTGCTCTCGCACAAGTCACACAAACTTGTTCGTTGATGGCAAAGCCTAGTACCTGTGGCCCTCAGCATTTGAAAGGACAGGCTATTTGTTAGCTTGAACCGAAGACTAAGACTTCAGGAAATTTCTCAATGTGTTTTATATGAACCGTATCCACAGGAGCATTTCTGGACAAACTCTGACTTATCAGCACAGAATTCAGCACAGGGCACTCATAGCAGAGAATCTTTCTCAGCTAGTAGCCACATACTAGCAGAGCAGTACACAGCAGAGGGGGTCACACTGCTACTTGATGGTATTGGCACATAACAGCTGTTCCAAGACAAGCAGACCTACCCTAACAAATCCTGTATGAGAAATCTGACCCTTTATTTACACACAGCCAGATGCAGTTAAAGTGTTTCCTGGAAAGCAAAATGCATTTTTAACATTAATTTTATTCTGCCCTTCTTTCTATTGGAATCCACCTATGACTTCCTGCTGACAACAGAAAACAAGATGAAAACCTACTTAAAGCAGGCTGTAAGGCTAGAAAGCTATTTCTGTCTACTCATGTGAACTTCAAAGTGCTCGGTGATGGTCATTTAATACTCTAATAGGCTATGAAACATTGAAAAATAGAGATAGCAGTAATAAGCTGTGGAGAAACTCAGAAGCAATTTGAGAGCACACTTATCAGCAGTGCCCATGACAAATAAGTTTTGGGGTTTTCTCCTTGTGTGACCATTTAAAACTGGTATTTAAGCTTGAATTCTTTGGCACACTTACTTTTCCCAATGAGAAAAAAAGTACAATCATCCCTTCTGAAACAGATACAAAGAGTGTTTTGGGCTTCTCATCACTTAAACTACAGCTACAACACTACATTTTAGACTTTTTCTCTGGGGCAGCAGCATTAAAAAACAGAAAAAGCAAAGCATTTCAGAAAGGTCACAACTGTTCCCTCTCTTTTCACTTTTCTTCTTTTCTTTCTATTTCTAGCCACAACACTGGCTAAAATGGAATAAAGTACTGTTACTCCTCTCCACACTTGCTTTTAATTCTACCTGTGGATTTCCAAGTTGTATTAAATCAAGACAGTACTTAATATTTTAGAATGTAAATCATTAAGTTGACTTGACAAAACCACAAGCTCAACCTTTTGTTTCAAGCCTCCAGTGCATCACGTATTATTTGCAAGTGTCTGAGATAGGCAGAGTGAGAAAAACCTGACGTGTGATCCCAGCAGCCCATATCGCTGCATTAGCTGACCTACCTGGTCAGCTGCTTGACGCAGCAAAGGTCATGCGCACAGCCTTGCTTTGCAGAGTTAGGGCCATGCTGCCTAGCTACTGCCGTTAGAGGAAACGATCTCACATAAGCTCTACAGCAGCACCTAGTCCGCACTTGCACACGTTTGTATGCGGGGCTGTTTTCCTCCCGAGGTCGTACCTTGTGATAAATTGTGCAGATCCCCCAGTCTTTGGATGCCAGGTGGGTTGCGAGGGGGAGGAGGGGGTGGCCCCTTAGAGAGACAACAACGTATTTTGTTGTCTTTCAGATCGTCAGGTATGCTGGCATAGAGATCGTCAGGACTGTGGTCAAAGCTGTATGGATCTTCCTGTTCTCGATCTTCATCTTCTGTCTCCTCTCTGCTGTCTTCCACGTAATCTTTCTTTTCTTCCTCCACCTCAGCTTCTTGCTGGCATCCTGACTGAATTCCATATTGATCTCCTGGGTTCTGCTTGGCTTTCAATGCTAAAGAATGCATTATTTCATTTAAAATCTGCCATCTGGAAACGTGTCCTGCTTAAAGGATTCCCACAGAAGCAACACAATGGCTAATGAAACTTTTATGAACTGGTACAGTAGGAAACCTGTCAAACACATACTGTCAGCAAACAGTTTTTAAAATATTTACCAAACCAACAGTGCAAGTTTATTGTATCTTGAGACTCTGATACACACCACGTGCATGCAATGCTAAATTTTCCTAGAGCTGCTAGAATGAATCAGAATGAAATCACACATGCGCTTACCTGCCTCCATCGTTTGTGATACTCGCTTTTTGATGCGGCAAAATGCACCGCTTTGTAAAATCCAGCTCTAGCTCACGCACCTCTAACTTGTTTTTATGCAGTGGGGTTTGGGGGCTTATTTAAATCTCTCTAAAAGGAAATAAACATTGCCCCTGGGGCACATGGCTGCCCTCCTGTGAAAATGGTGGTCTTCTGCGGCCCATGGACCACACGAGAAGAATACAGGGAAGGATGTGGAAGTGTGTAGTTTAATCACTACGTACAGCATCAGGATTTGGGTAGACAACCTCTGAAACATAACAGGGTGAACTACACAACTCTGTCAGCAGAATTACAGTCAATGCACAGCAAGTAATACCAAACCCATAAGGTAGGTTTCCATTCTGATTTATCCTTTGGTTGATGCCTTTCCTTCACCACTGATGCAAATGGCAGGTTAGGACATTCAGTAGGCTCACGTGGTCAGCTGTTACTAGCTGTGTTCTTTTTCCATGTGCCCATCCTGAGGTGTTCCCACCTACAGCATGCCAAAGACCATGGAGAAAGTACTAGGGCTAACCAGGCTTCTAGCTCACATTTTCACAGTGTCCATCATCCATCTAGATGTGCTAAAGCAACCGGTATAAACTTAGCACATATGAAACATCCTTTTCATGCGGAGTAAGAGACAGTGGAAAAGATAAAATGGCCAAGAAACAGATAAGATAGAAACAGGATAAAACTTTTCATGACAGATCTGTGATACCATAAAACATATGCAAAATATATGCCATCAACAAATGCAAACAAACAACTTCATTTGCAGTTTTGAAGTGGAATGTATTTGACCACACAGAATATCAAAGCACTTGTCACCAGTCTATGCTTAGATGTATGAACATCAAAGCTGCTAAATGCCTGCTGCCTGTGCCTCCACAGAGAATCTGGCCACACCTGTAGGCTGTGCCTTCCTTTAGAAAGCTGTTCTTTGAGAACACAGACAATTGTTCTCTAGATTCAGAGCAGAAATCACAAATGTCCAGAATTGACCAGGAGGAAAGGTTGCACTGAGGTCTGTCTTACTGAGCAGTGACTTTGTTGTCATGACTGAACCCCTCACTTGCTTTCTCCTTTCTCTGAGGAAGAATTCCCTCGCTGTACATTACAGCACCATGTGGGAATCTGTCCCTTCCAACCCAAACGATTCTTTTGATTCTAAGAATTTGTCCTCTCCATAACCCCACTCACTTAATCTATACCACACGCTTTGATACTGATAAAATTGTCTAACAACATGACTTACTCATGGCTAGTTGACTTTCAGAGCACAACATAAGCATGTAAGTGCCGTCTTCTGCTTCTTCCTTGCAGCTAGTGACATTATCTGTTGTATTAATCTAGAAAAGTAAAGGAAAACATTTGTTTTGGTGACAAAATCTCCTGCCTTCATACTGTGCTATGAATACTCAAGATTTTACTAAGTGAGAAGCTTTTACAACTCCACAGTGGTAAATGCACTACAGGCAAAAGTAATGAGTATATCTGGTTACTTAGATAGGTCCTGCCATGAAGCAGCATTCAAGTTTGCAAGGCAAGGATTAGAACTAATTCATCTTTCAACAGCTGGGGTGTCCAGACAGTTCACGACTGTTTCCAACTGTGTAGCACTCACTGGTAATGAGAAAGACCAGTAATAGAAAAACAGAAAGCCTACAGGACATTGTTGAATAGCTCAAGGGTACACACAGTGCAAGAGATCTCTGGAGAGCTCCTCACAAACAGTTCCCATACTGTCTGTATGTTCTGTTGCTACCAGAAGCTGCATGCACGCTGATGGACCAGACGCACAAGTTAGCAGAGCTGTCTCAGCACCCAAATGTGGCCAAGCCTTGGTTTTTGTGCCTCTGTAAAGCTGCCTCAATTGCACAGCGCTAATCAAGATCAGCCTCAAGAGGGTCAAAATTATCAGTTCTCTAAAACATTATCAATGTATTTCTTCAAGCAGAAGTACAAACTTCTGCTTGCCCACAGCTGCTAAGAGCAGATTTACAGGACAACTACAGATGGTTTGGTTGTCTTAAAACACACAACATATTCTTCATAATCACTGATCTTCAGAAACAACTGGAATTTCAAAGGGTGACAGCTACAGGTGGCTGGAACCTCTCTCCTATGAAGACAGGTTGAGGGAGCTGGGGTTGTTCAGCCTGGGGGGACCCGATAGCGACCTTCCACTCCCGGAAGGGGGTCCAAGAAGGCTGGAGAGGGACTGTTTACAAAGGCCTGTAGTGATAAGACAAGGGGCAATGGTTTCAAATTAGAGAAGGAGACGTTTAAACTGGATATTAGAAAGAAGTTCCTTAGCAGGAGGATGGTTGAACACTGGAACAGGTTGCCCAGGGAGGTAGTTGAGGCTTCAGAGCTCACTGCAGGGGGGTTGGACTAGATGATCTTTGTATGTGCCTTCCAACCCAGGCCATTCTATGATTCAAGGAACCCAGCAGGACCTTGGTTCCCATGTTTCGCATGTAATAGGAAACAAACCTGCACTGGGACAATGGAGTCCTTCGTAGTTATTCACTAATTCTGAATTACGAGATGTTAACTATGGGGGCTTTAATATGCAATCCCCAAAGCAGGCAGAGAAACAGCATGGTCTACATACAATCCAGTCTATGAATTATTTACAAGCAGATTAGTGGTCAGAAAAAAAGAACCAATGAGTAGTTTCTGCATCATGCAGAAACTGATTCCCATGACCTCATGCCAGACTCTCAAGAAGTTTGTTCCTGCTGCCTCCTGGCCACTGTCTCCTGGGATGGAGTTCTCACAAATGTGGAAAAAGAATGTCTTAGCTGGAGGAACTGAGAATGCCTTCACTGCTGCACTTGTACAGAGCCATCTCGTGAGTCTTAAGACAGTGCAGCCAACAGACTGTGCAACAGGTGCCTCCCTGGTTCAGTTTGTTTTGCTCTTTTAAGAATTCACCTGAGTCTTTACAAATCTGTCTTCTGTGCCTGTGTAACATGCACATCAGTGAAAGAATGTTCTTGTTTTGTATGAACTTCCCCATAATTTATCTGGTTCCTCTAAACTTCACAGAATAAAAAGCCCCAAAGTGAGAGCTTTTCAGAATATTTGTTTTCAAAAGATGCATGCCTGTATGTGTTAAATGTAACAGCACTTCCGGGGGAAAAAGGGTCTTCTGATAAATGCTGTATTTCTCAGAGGATGTGTGAGGAAGAAATCAAGCAAGCAGAGCTCTAGCTGCATGCTGTCTTGCTGTTACAGGGGAGTACCTGTACAGCAGAGTAGTTCTTTCAAGGTGATCCCTTTTATCTTTGAGAACATGAAGCACACAGGGGTACACAGATGGTAGAAAGGTCAAAAGGGTAAGTGGAGGAAACAAGTGGCACTTCCTGATTTTCTTCTTTAGCGCAGATATTTTTTCACATCAATATCAGAAGGAACTTCTTCACAGTGAGGGTGACAGAGCACTGGAACAGGCTGCCCAGGGGATTGTGGAGTCTCCTTCTCTGGAGATGTTTAAGACCCATGTGGACACGTTGCTGTGTGACTTGATCTGTGTGACCTGCTCTGGCAGAGGGACTGAATTAGATGATCTTTCGAGGTCCCTTCCAATCCCCAATGTTCTGTGATTTGTGTGCCATAGTGTAGCCAGCATGATGCTTCTACAGGAGAATTTAGCATAGTGTGAAAAACACACACAGACCTGAGCTCTGAAGACTGCTGAGTTTGCTCTGATTTATATTGAGATTTCTTACAGGTGTCAAGCCACCTGCCAGAGGAAGAACTAGCTTTGTTAGAAACTGATATTGCAAAAAAAAAGTTGTCATCACAGAACTGCTCACAACACACTACTGGAAAGGTTTGAAACTCCAGCTTGCAAGTTAGCAATACAATTTCTATACTTCAAGATGCAACAGGAATTTTGGGAAGAACTGAAAATCCTCCAAGACACTGATGATGTTTTGAGCCCTAAGACTGAATACCACTTCATAACATCAAAAGGCAGGTACTTAATTTTCTTTCAGTTATATGTTTTAACTGCCTTAATTAAGCTTCAAACTAAACAAAAAGGCCAATTTTTTTTAATAGCTGTCAAAGCTTTCCCTTTTATACAAAACTTGAACTGATTTACCTCACTCACTTACTCAGCAATTCTGTTGTTATAACCATTTCGTCAGCATTTTCTGCAATGCCCTTCTGAAACGCCACAAATTTGAAGACATCTTTTCTATCTTCTTATACAAAGGAATAGGCATCGTTTTGCATTCTCGGAATCACAGAATTATTGAGGCTGGAAAATACCTCTAAGATCATCAGGCCCAGTCTATGACCTAACATCACCACATCAGCTAGACCAGGGTACTAACTGTCACGTCCAATCTCTTCTTAAACACCTCCAGGGATGGGGACTTCACCGCCTCCCTGGGCAGTCCCTCTTAAAAAAAGCAATTCTTTCACCTCCAACAAATACATACTGAGAGGGAATCCTTTTCCTGGCAGGGGCCCCCACCACTGAAATGTGCTGTGTTGCACTTTCTTGTACAGTGAAAAGTGAAACATTAAATAATTCAGAGGAGTCTAACCCAGCGCTGATACTGCATTAAGGTATGGCAGCAGTGACAAGCACCTGGACATCAGAACTTCATTTATGATCAGTAAGTCACAGGCAAATACCTTAATCACAGCTCAGATTAGCTTTTATATATAAGCTATAAATGGATATATATCTCTCTATAATTTTATACTCCTAGAGACAAAGTAAGGCAGAACTCCTTATTGTACGTGCTCAAGAACTTTCAAAATTAGATCCTTGCACTTAAGTTTGGCCAGAAACAGTAATTCTTTAATTCATGCGATTCCTGTGTCCTTGGTCCCATCGTCTGCCAGTTGTCTCCTTATTAGTTGTCCTTTGCTTCCAGAAGATTGGCCTCTAATAAACCGAAACTCAACTGCACATATATTTGTATTGTTTTACACCGAGTAACTACATCTTCTGCAAGTCTAAATTGAGACTCACATTTCTCTTTCATCTTACTGTACTGCTATTTCTTTAAAAAACAAAATCAAATTTATGTAACAGAGGCTTCTGTGTTGTGATTTGGGAATTCATGCTTTCTCCTACATCCTCAGTTTTACTGGATTGAAGCAATTAGTAAAGCTGCCAGAGAAAATCCTTACCGCTGCTTGTAAGATTCTCACTGATCCTTTTGACAGGATGTTCTCTTTGGTTAAGGCTGAATTAAAAAAAGAGTTGTTATTCCATGGGACTTAGCTTCCTGCTGTGATTCAGGGTAGCTCATGGACACGCACTGGAAGCTTTAAAATTGTTGTATGGACTAACAAGGAGTTGCTTGTTTAGTCTTAAATACCAAGCACAGCAAATACAAAATCTGATATAGACTTAACAGTTTTGTGTCTCAGTCTTGACAAGTCTTTCATCCTTTGTGTTGCTTATCCCTGCCCATTTATTGCAGACTGTCTTCTCAAGTCACAGCTCTGTGCTGTCCAGGGTTCGGTGTCATTGTACCTGACAGCTCACCTGCAGCCTTAGCCAACTCCTTGAATCTGAACAAGGCACATGATTGCAGAACCACTTACAACGCTAAATGAAATGTATCTTCAGAGGGCCTCGATGGTGAATCACAGAACATTAGGGATGGGGAGGGACCTCGAAAGCTTATCCAGTCCAATCCCCCTGTCACAGCAGGATCCCCTAGATCAAGTGGCACAGGAACATGTTCAGGCAGGTTCTAAACATCTCCAGAGAAGGAGACTCCACAACATCCCTGGGCAGCCTGTTCCAGTGCTCTGCCACCTTCACTGTGAAGAAGTCCAGGTCCTGCTGAATGGCAGTACAGCCTGCTGGTGTGTTGGCCACTCATCCCAGCTTTGTGCCATCAGCAAACTTGCTGACAGTGCATTCTAATCCCTCAATTTATAAACACTGGAAATCTGACTATATTCTTCCCTACAAGTAAGTGAGACTGCCAGGCCTTCCAGGATATACTTTGCAGTATTCTCTGCTTCAGGATGAAATGATGGGTTTGCTTCCTGTAAAAGATGCCTGAAGAACATAATACTTCCCTGAGACAGTATTTTCTTTCCTGAAAGTCAGTGCTGACTGCTTACTCGCTGAGGTAGACGATCCCCTTCTCCTTTTCAGTATAAATTGTCTCTCTTGTAACCAGTACAGGAGAGCAAAGGAAAGACAGCTCCCTGCAGCTAGTCTCACAAAGCCCATCACTTACAGGATTACCATAGGCCACATGTACATTTTAATTCTGATCTTAATTCTAGTTCACTGTTAACACCTCAGTCAGTCCATCTGCCTACTAGTTTTCTTCATTAAGCTCTTTTCTAGGAGAAGCAAGACTTCAAACACTAGATTAAACTGAAGTCACTGCCTTTAATTTGTTAAACACAGACTATCTGATCTTCTTCTGCACTCCAGGGCATTGCCAGCTGCCTGTGGATAGCATTCAGACTTGCTATCAGACATCTCAAAGATATTATCCAGTCACACTAAGGCTTGTTCTTTCACAGTTAAGACCTATCTGTTTGCTTCATTTGTTTATAACATGCCACCACAACATTCCCTCTTATCCCACTCCCAACGTTCAAAGTCTGCAGCTTTGCCAAGAGGAGTGTTGCTCATGCATCTGCCTCCCACTACCCTGTAGCTCAGCATTTCAGATCAAAGGACAACTTTGGTACAGCTGCCCTTCAGGCACAGCTTTAGGTATCTTCCTATGACTACTGGCCAACAAGATTAGACTGCTGGTCTCCTGGAGTTGAACCTGTATTGAACACCAGGAGAAAAAGCCTTTCTACTGTGCAGCTTCCTTGAGATACACCAGTCTGAAAGACTCTAGAGCTGCCCTCTTCCTTCGCTGATCTGGAGCCCTGATTCTCCTATGATTCCGAGAAACAAGTTACCAAATGCTGGTTGAAGTTATCAAGATCTATATGGGATTGCTAGAAAGGCTGTGAGGGCACATGGAGATCAGGTGCAAGTACAGTGGTGCTTTTAGAATAGTCTGGTACCAACTAAGCAGGTACATGGATGCCTATGTCTGTTGGGTCAGTGCATCCTGACTAAGCAAACACTATTTTCTCTAAATATCATTGTAAGAGAAAACCAAGTGGACATGGACTCGTTTTCACTTCTACTTTCTTCTTTCTCTTCACTGCAGCCTTGATACTGCACACAGTCCTTTCTTAAAACCATTAGCTTTGAAATCCTGGAAGCAGATGGGAACAGAGAACATTTCAGAACTTCAAGTAACTGGGAAAAAAGAGTGTGCCCACCCACAAATCACTGCTCTGGATCTTGGAGCTGGAAGAGCTTTGAAAAATCTATTGTCTAAATCGCCAGTAGGGTGGTGAAACAACAACTCTGATCAACAAGCTTTTCCATTTTGACAATGAATAACTGAAAACCAGCCTTATAACCATCTCCTGTTACTTCTCATTTCTCTTGTTAGCAGCATTTCATTTGCCTGTTGTAGTCCTTTGGAGCCTCAGCAGTCTGTGGCTTGAAATCAGGACAGCCCCCAGAAGTATGCAAGCAGACAAGTCACAGATTCTATGAATCACAGAATACCAGACTGAAAGGGACCTCAAGGATCACCTAGTCCACAACCCATCAAGCCAAAAACAGAGTTTAAATTAGATGTCCCAGCAGCCTGTCAAGCTGGGTCTTAAAACTGTCCAATGTAGGGCAATCAGCCACTTCCCTTGGGAGACCATTCTGATGTTTAACTGCTCTAATGGTGCAGAAATAGAGATCTCCTCAGGAGTAACTTATACCCATCACCCCTTGTCTTTTCCGTAAGACTCCTTGTAAAAATGGAGTCAGCCTCTTCTTGGTAGCTACCCTTTAGGTACTCTTACATAGTGATAAGGGCCCCCCTGAGCCTTCTCTTCTCAAGGCTGAACATACCCAGCTTTCTCAGCCTTTCTTCATGAGGCAGGTCTTCCATTCAGTTCCACCTGTATCCCTGAGCTACAGCCCAGCGACTGGCCATTCTTGTTATAAAAATTCTTCTAACTCTAAAGCCCGCATTAATGTTACCAATATTCACATATTCTACAATGTAAAATATTCATCAAAGTATTGGAAGTGTTTAAGTATTCATTACTCATTATTCCCAGGGCCCTGTATGAGTACCTGGAGAAATGACTGAAGAAGTCAGCCTCATAAAATTGATTGCATGCATGAGGCCAGATCCAAGGCTGCTGTTCATTAGTTTTATTACTGTTAAGCACTTTTACTACACTATTACCTTGCTGGATAACTAATGCTTGGAAAAAAAACAGATGAGAAAACTCAGATTTCTCTAAAGCAGTGTGACACAGCAAAGACAAAAGAAATTCCAGGTTAGGAATCTAACCTGGTTTTAAAGCCGGGGAGGTGGGAAGAGAGAGAGTGGAGTTTTGCCGTGTATGTTCTGCAAGGAAATGCTGAAACAAAGAGCAGTTTGTAACAGTGTGAACTGAGTAGCCCAGTGCCTGGGCCCAACTCTTGAAGTGCTGGAACTTAGCTGGCCTCCTGACCTGATCACAGAACAGAGCAGAATCATAGAATCACCATGGCTGCAAAGGACCTCCAGCCCTCATCTTAACATCTCTCTAACCCCTAGACCATGGCCTCAAGTGCTCTATCTACTTGTTTTTTGAAACACCTCCAGGGATGGGGACTCCACCACCTCCCTGGGCAGCCTGTTCCAGTGCCCAACCACTCTCTCAGTAAATAACTTCTTCCTAAGATCCAATCTAAACCTCCCCTGACACAACTTGAGGCGATTTCCTCTCATCCTATCATTAGTAATTTGGGAGTACCAGCCCTGCTACAACCTTTTAGGTAGTTGTAGAGAGAATGAGGTCTCCTCTCAGCGTCCTCTTGTCTAGACTAAATAACTCCAGCTCCCTCAGCTGCTCTTCTAAAAAAGATCTGCCTTAAGAGAAAGTATATATTAACCTGCCAGCCAGAACTGCTGCCTTCTCCTGCCTGCTCCTCATGGGTCAGAGCAAGTTGTGTGATCGACAGCACTCTCTGCCGTCTCAAAGAGCCTCGTGGAGTCATCCTTGACATATTTCAAGCTGCTGTACAACGTGGGCCCACAGCTTCATCCTTCTTTGCTTCCCCATGCATTAGGGAGCATGCATGCTCCAGTGCCTCAGCTCTGCACCACCTTGACTCACACACAGTCAGGCTGTGCCCAGGAGCTGCACTGCAGCACTGCTGAGCCAGAGAGCTCAGCACATCCAATGCCCAGAAATGAGTTAAAAGGCTTCTGTGCGCTACTTGCTTACAGGAAAATGCAAAGTCTTAAAAAGTTCCTGGGATCTTTCTCGCTGATATTGTTTAGTGCTATGTTTTCCATTATTTTCTTTCCATTTTCCATGCCTTATCAAGGCCTTGTGATATCACTAGTAGAAGATGACAGCATCCACAGTGCCACTATGATCCATTAGCCAGCCAAACAAGAAAACTGATCCAAACCTGCGTGTACCCCACACAAGTCAGACCACAACAAGAACAGGTACTTAGGGTAAGTTCTTTACCTGTATGGGTTCCAGCTTAACCAGCCAGTTTCTATTTGTTCACATGAGTTCAGAACAAGACTATCTCATGAGCTAATTGACAAGCATTCTTCTGTTCTGATTAAGCTAATCTTTAAAAAAATCAGAAACACCCAAATACTAAATTAAATAGGAAACCAAACAAGGACATGGAATGACACGTAAAAATTCCTTCTGTATATAATCTGCCAGAAGTCCCAACAGTTACTGTATTTTCTGCAATACTATAAGACATCAAGTGTGTTAGAATTCTCATGTCAATGTGACAGGAAGTATATAAAGGCACACAACTTCCAAAGATGGATGATTACATAGAATATATAAAGAGAGACGTGAAACACTCCACTGCCAAAATCTAATGAATGTGGGATCAGTCTGGAGAAAGTGTATGATGGAAACAGATGATCTGCAGTATATTAAGATACTAAACAAATTAAAACATCAATGAAAAACCAGCTTCTGGCTCAGATATTTTAATAAGAATTTTTTCATTTGAAATAATCTATTGTAATCTTAAGTAATTTCCTTCTGGGCTCTTTTACAGAGCTATTTCATTTGCATGTCTGCCTTTAACTTCATTATGGGCAGATTTACTGCACTGTGTACCAGCCAGTTAGCGTCCCTGGACTGATCCCTAATTGCATCATTACTCCGTGTAACTTAACAGCTTACTTTTTGTGCGCCTGCTTATAAAACCATAGTAGACTTTCTGCAACTTTTTTTAAACTCCTGCTTTTAACTGATTTCTGGAAAGAAAGCCCTCCCTTGTACAAATACATCACTGCAAGAAAACAAGCAAGAAGCAAAAAAATAAAAGCTTGGTGTGTCGATAACCTCTTTGCATTTTAGAGGTCCATTTCTTATTGTACAGATTCAAGAGAGAAGCATTACTACAAGATTAAAGAAGCCCCCTAAACTTCTAATCACAGAACTTAATTTACTGGTCTATACAAAAGTGTGTGGGTTTTGGTTTTGTTTTTTAAATCAAATCAGTGCAGTCTCCACTTGAAGAACTTGTGCTCAACTTTATCTCCTCGCAGCATGTGTGCTGTTCTCTAACCTAACTACTGAGTTTCAAGGGATTTTCAGCCCAAACATTCAAACATGAAATTACTCCTTAGACTCAGTGTAGCTCATTTCTCCTTTAACAATGATCCTTGTTACTTCACTTTTCACACACCCACATGACTTTGTTTTTGAAAGACTTTCAAATCTCGTAGGGTATTGATTCTGCTGAACAAAATATTCACTGCTGTTTGGCAGGCTGGCTAATCACTCTGCAAAAGCACTCCCATCTCACCAACAGGTTCATTTTTCAGTCTAGCGGGATAAGGATTTTTCTTGCTTTCTTTCCGTGGGCAAAATGGTAACCACTGCCTAGCAAGCTTCTCTTTCAATGTGATGACAACTGCAGTGTTTGAACTTTCAGTGCAGTCACTAAATTACTGCTCCTGCAGACCAACTCACAGCAGAGAGTGGAGGTGGAAGATTCATTAAGTAACACTGAGGATTTGTGTATGCTGTGGGATGAAAAACCTTTCCATAGGGATTCCCTGTGGGAATCCAAAGAATGTATCTACAAATACAGATGTAGTGGGTCTGGCTGGAATGGAGTTACTTTCTGCACAGCAGTCTCCAGGGTGCTGGGTTGTGCATTTGTCATTAAACCAGCACTGGTAACAAACTGTGTTTTGGGTACTCCTGAAGAGTGCTTGTACAGCCTCCAGGACCTTCTCTTTTTCCTCCTCTGTCCCCCTCTCACCAAGAAGGCTGAAGTGGGTGAGAAGCTGAGAGAGGCTAGGAGCGGGTATTCCATGTTTAGCATAAAAATGGATGGAGGAAGGAGAGGGTGGGCTTTTTTGTTTCCAAGATGGCTGTTTGGAGATTGGCTGAGCATCAGTCTGCCTGTGGGAGGTGGTGAACGATTTCTTTTGCTTCACATGTTTTTTTCTTCTCTTCCCTTCACATACTAAACCACATTTATCTCGACCTACGAGTTTTCCTGCTTTTGCTCTTTCTAGTCTGTGTCTCATCACACTGGGGCGGGCCAGAGAGGGCGAGTGAGCAGTTGTGTGGGTTCTTAGCTGCTGGCTATGGTCAAATAAGTACACCGCCATGAAAACGGACATGTGTGGCAAAACATTGATTTCTAAAGCTTTTCAGGCCATGCCAACTTCAGCAACACCTACTATGCAGTGATTGCCTCTTCCCATCAGTTCAATACAGCTCTTAAGAATCATAGAATTGTTCAAAACTGCTCTGACACTGCTTCATCTAGACCCCCTAGCACCTTCAAAGCTTGTGGTAATAGAACAAAAACGCTAGAGGTTCCTCAGCTAAAGAGAAAGACAGAGTTTTCAGTGCCTTATAAACAGGCAAAGAATAAGGCAATATTTTAGACCTCATACCTATTTATTCCTGCTTTTGTTGTCTCCTGGATGGCACACCATACAACATCTTCCTTCTATCCAAAGCGACAAAAAGCTCATTAGCTCCAAAGAGCCCTTTGATTTCCTTAGACAGCAATAATAATATGAACAGGTAAGAACTCTGGCTTTGTGAAGCATAATTATGTTTTAGATGAATACGAGATCATCTAAGGGTGTCGAATGTTTCCAACACTGTTGGGACACAGCAGCTAAATAACAGGTAGATAGAAATCTATCTGAAAGGGCAACCAGCCACCAGAGGAAAAACATACGTAGAAAACTTAGATTAGCACAACTGAACAGCTTAGGCATAAAAAAACCAGGAGTAAATAAATGGCATTTAGTAAGGTTTT
The DNA here is from genome assembly GCA_028565055.1 of Phoeniculus purpureus. Classification (NCBI taxonomy): domain Eukaryota; kingdom Metazoa; phylum Chordata; class Aves; order Bucerotiformes; family Phoeniculidae; genus Phoeniculus; species Phoeniculus purpureus. The sequence goes on from JAOXOE010077064.1 coordinate 26,895, forward strand.
GGGCCACTGAAATAATCAGTGACTCTACCTGGGATGAACAGAACAGAAGAGACATTGAGTGAAGCCATCAAACAACCCGTAAGTCCTTCAACCCTTCCCAGTGTAATGAGACAAAAATAATGTGTTTGAGGAGAAGTACAGGCAGTCTTTCAGTAAGGTGGGCTTCAGAGCCCTGTGCTCCCGATTACTTAGAAGTATGTTTTGGGATGGAGTCAAAGACAGCTGCATATATTCTACTGGCAGATCATTCATTTATCAGTGGGCTCTAGCTCTCCGGTACCAGTCCTCATTTTCTGTCCCACGCTGTGCACACACTGCACAATGATACTCAAATGCATGAGGCAGATGCTGTATTCTGCACCCTGAGAACTTTCAGATGCAGACAGTGACAGTATAGTTTGTCATTCACACTCAAGAGACATTTCCAAGAGAAGTTTTGGCCTTTGAGAAGAGAGAAGACTGTTTCAAGAGAAGTTTCTAAGCTCCTTGTGGCCTCTGAGATTCAGCTCTTTCCCTTTAACTCAGCTGCATGCCAAGAAGTTTTTCTATCACAGAAAGCAGCAGAAGATTTGCACTGTCTAGCCAACATTTAAGAAAAATACATTGAATCAAAGGGTATTTGGATAAAGCACCTGAAGCTGTGAAATGCTGAGGTATTTCTAGAACACATTCCACATACATGTGCTATCAATACTGTTTTCAGACACAGGTTTTTCTATCTAGGTTCTTAAAACCTAAAACCGCTTAAAAACCTAATTCTTAAACAACAGCTGAGATAAAGAATGAGGGCAGCAGTTACCTGTACCACACTCACCTGTGTCAACTAAAAAGCTTCTGTTCTCAGCCTGTGCACATACACATCAGCAAAAATTATCTAGCGACGCAGATATGCAGGCAAGCTGGGATCATCAAGTCCAACCAATGAATGACCAAACAACATGGAATGTAAGTTCACAGAATAAGCTACTGGAAAAACACCAGAAAAGGTTTATTTGTCCTAATGCTGTGTCAGGCATTTCTCTACGACATGCGCCCATACCCTCACCAAGTTATCTTAGCTTTGTGCGTTCTGTGAACAGCAAAACACCAACAGTGAGCAGTCATCTGTGCTTTGATAATCTTTTTGAGAGTGGATCTATGTCACTTGTGCCAGGAGCCATATGGAGATGAGGTTCAGTGACCTACTGAACCCTGATGTGGTTTTTGCCTCTAGACAGGAACATCCTTCTCAACTGACACCGTTGCAATTTTCCCCATCCTTACCACAGCCATCAGCTGTAACTGCTTTCCATATAAACCCAACAAGCGCCTGGAATGGGTTGCCCAGGGAGGTGGTTGAGGCCCCATCCCTGGAGGTGTTTAAGGCCAGGCTGGATGAGGCTCT
>JAOXOE010077191.1:0-28248 GCA_028565055.1 Phoeniculus purpureus
AGCTGCTCTCTAAGGCAGGGTTGTCCAAAGCGGCTGTTATTAAACCAGCCCTCGCTCAGCAAAGAATTCCTCTACACTAACAGAACATATATTTGTGTGAAAAAGACAGAATTCTTTTGTTGTTCACACTAAATTTGAATCTATCAACATAAAGCAATATATACACATATCTTTCATATGGAGAGGATTAATCTCTATTTATCTAAGGATAATTTCCTGTGGTTGGCTCAAAGCACATTCTGCCTGAAGTATTAAAGTTTACTTTGTCACTTCATTAAATGTTCATTTCAACTGATATGGCTGAAGAAAAGTTTTTTAATGAATGTAACTTTTTTTTTAGTTTTCAATTTTTTGTTGTTCCTTGCTAAACTGTTCAAATGTCTTAAAAAAATCTTAGATCCCGTGCAATACCAATGATATGGACAATTTTAAAAGCATTAGAGATCACTCATTTCCTCTTCCTTTTATATTATGACTTGAAATGTAACAGAACAGTATGTTTGTGCTCTTAGATTCTTGTTTTATCTGCACTACCTTATTGATTCACAACAACTGGATTAAGAAATAAACACAAGGATTTGTCTTTCAGTTCACGTATATTATCTGTTTCACAATGACTTTGCTGAGAAAATGCTACCATACTTATAATATTGAAAAACCTATGTAAGTGTTAATAGTTTATATGCTTTAACTTTCTTCCTTATAAACAGTTACTGAAAAGTAGATGGGGAAAGACATCAATAATAATAATAATAGTACAGAAATGTTATTCTAGGGAACTTTTTCTTTTTTGTTCCTGTAGTTGTTTGTTTGGTTTGGTTTTTTTTTTTCAGTCAAAGTCATGGTTGGTATTTTTATCAACATGGGAAAAATGTGCATTTAGTCTATTTCACGATTGGCACCATTCTGTGAAAGAAATTCAGAATGTAATCACATATTGATCTTTAATACTGGGACTAGTTCAAACACTAGAGAAGGAGATAATACAGAACTGGAAAAATTTGTGTTAATATTTTGTCCCCACATGTCCTAACAACACAGATTTTTTTTTAGACCTTTAGAGTGGCCTTTCTGTGACACAAAAACCATGTGCTGGGTTTTTCCAGTTCTTAGAATAACATTTTTGATTTAGAGCTGTATATTTACACTCTTGAATTTTTATTGAACTTCAGTAGGAGCCAGACCAGTAAGAGATACACTTGAAATTTGTTTCTTCTACTCCCTTTTTTAAAAGAAACAAGACTGTCCACAGAATTTGGTGTATGTTAAGCAAATATGTTGTTGTAAAGAATATTCTTTTGTATCTGCTGGCTACCACTACAGGTACAAATTCCATAGAAATAGTATTATATGCCCTCACAAAAATATCTGTATGATCAATATGCTTTGTAATAAATTGCAAACTGAATTTTACCTTGTGGTTCAGTTGCAAAATTTCAGGTTTGAGGAAAGGTTAAATTTTACATTGACCTCATTAATTGTGAAGTTTTGTCATTGTAATGGTTGTAAAAACTCAAATAAAATTTACTCTTCTCTTGCTTACTTAAGGGCAAAATACTAATATCAAGCCCAGGTGTGCTGACTCCTTTATAAAAAGTCTCCATGTCACTACTACTGAAGCTCAGGAAACCATGTAAAAATACTATTCTACAAAGGTCACAAGGAAAAATATATCGTCAACTTTTATATGAACTTGGCCTGAGAGCTGATTTAGTCCTGGACCTATTTTTCTGTAATGGCATTCATGGTGGCAAACATGTAGTGTGAGTAGGTTATAAAGTAAGCACTTTTCACAGGCTATCCTTCTTCCTACTGCTTCCTACAGTAATACAGTGCAGTCTGGCATGTGTTTTTCAAATCAAGCTAAAACAAACAATCCAGTCAGAACATGAAAAAGGACAACTACGCTTAACTATGCTCATGAACCAAAATTTTTAATGGCCATAATATCCAGAAATAGTGAGGGTATAAAATACAACACTAAATATTTATTCCTTGTTGGTTTTTACTTCATGTCAGAAAACAAAGTGTTTGCAATTATAAATAAAGAATATCCGTATGTGGGACCTTGTAGACTTAAATATGCTTATTTGCAATTTTTCTTGGGTAAGCTTAGGGTTTCCTATACTCTAAAAAACAAAAAAGAACCTCATCATAAACTGTAGCCTAGACTGCCCAATTCACACAGATGTCTTAAGTCTAAGGGGGACATAAGATATTAAAAATTATTTTTAAATGCCGCTTTTCTGCTCAGAGCCTAAAGATTTTTGGCACACCATCTTCCAAAGCAAAAACCTCAATACTTTAATCATTTTGCAGGGATTTTTATATCTGATTCCAGTGATTGCACAGATATGTACAGTATAATACAAGTCATCATCACCTGTATTAGAAAATACATGGTCATATTTTGAAGAAAATTTGAGTATGCAGACAGATGAAATGGTTCGCTTCCTGCTAACAACAACTGTCAGTAACATCTGTCTCAATAGGAACAACGGACAGTATTCTGCTCACATGGCCAACTGTTCTTGAATGACCTTGTTTCTACACCTGCCTACTTGCTGATAAAGAGTACACTTGTATTGTGGAGCCTATCTTCCCAGCAGTTGTAATTTTTGCATAGAAAGCTGGCTGGATTTGCCTATGTTTGTCATCAAACCTGTACTTAGGTGGCTGCTATCATCTTGGTTGTGTGCCACACCAGAAAAGGTAATCTTAGCATTGAAGGTAAAGAGTACAAACCAGAAGTAAACAGTTGTTAATAACTAAATGCATTAGTATCCTCTGAAAAGTAGTTAAGACGCCATTTTCTTAATCTTTCTTTTTTGCTTCCTAAAAATTAGATATATTTTCAGAAGGAAAAGGTGCAATCTTTCACACACTGTATCAGATGAAAGTTATGTACGTTTAGTTTTTGTGATGGACAACAGGATGTCAAATCTTTAGTAAGAGTGTCCTGAATAGTCTTATGTTTGAAAATCAGCAGATACTTATGGGATTCTACATTAGCATTATTAAGTAACATCCTCTAGCATACACTCAATATATAGTACTGCTTTCTTCCTCAGTTTACTCCTGTAACTAATTTACAAACCAGCTCTGCTAAAGGAAGCAAGGTACACATAGCACCCCATCAGCATTAGAAACATCTTAAGGACACACACAGAGTAAAACAAACATGGCACTGTGCATGGGTTGATATTCTTTTTATTAATTTTGTGCTTGTATAAAACATGACAGCTTGCAATAAAAGACTAGTTCCACATAAATATTATGGCTGTGTTCCTCTTTTGATGCAGTTGTCTCATGGCCTCAACTACATCCTAGCTAAACCATCAATAGGACAGCTTACTTCCCGGTATAATTCAGCAGGCTCTGAGGATACAGACAGGCTTTGATACAGTTCTAATTAAATGCAACAAGTAAATGACAGAATGTGAGATGCAAATCAGCTGACATCTGTTTGGGCTGTACACAGTGACCGGCGAAAATGTATATTGCTTAAATTTATTATTTGCTCAAGCAAGTATGATTGTTGAACATATTTAGAAGTGCTGCACTGACATAGATTTAGTCAAATTTAATCTAATTTAGTTTAATAGTCACTGAAACACCCCAGCAAAGGCAAATGAACTCTGATAAAATGAATTGTTGAAAAGATAATGTCACAAGCATTAGGAAGTTCCCTATATTATTTTCAGAGCTATTTGCAATAGATATGACCCATCCTTAGCCTGCTTTAATATTCTTGGCTTTGTGGTAGGTTTAGGTTGTTATTCCTGCAGGTTATAACTCTCCCTTGGAGTGGAGGAGCACATGTAAAAATGTCCCCAAAAGAGAGAAGCAGGTTAACGTACCTAAGGAAACAGCCACTTGAGGCAGTGTCTGTTTAGTCACTCACATGCAGTGAGCACTCCTAACTCATACAACAATGATGAACGCCTCAGATTTTCTGATCAGACTGAGTTGAATCCAAAGAGCAGTGGGTTTGGAGGTAAAGCATCTGTGTGCAGAGGCTGCAGTAGGAACTGGCCTTTATGAATAGCATATGAAAGAGTAGAGCTCTCTATCTTCTACGACTGCATTAATACCTATGAGATAAAAGCTTGTAGTAAGTCTGGAAGACAGTGGTGACTTCTTCCAGGAAGAAGTAATACTTATAAAAATGGGTTCTTCAGATACCTAAAGAAAACATCTAAAGCTGGTCACGTATGATCTGGATGAATGGACAATGAGTTGAACAAAAAACTGACTGAGCATCTAGGCCCAGAGGATGGTGATCAGTGGCATAAAGTCTGTCTGGAAGCTAGAAATCAGCAGTGTATGCCAGAACTCTGTACTGAATCCAACACTGGTTTAACATCTTCATTAATGATCTGAATCCTCAGTCAGTCTGCTGATGACACAGAACTGGGAGACGTGACTGATGCACCAGAGGGTCATGTTGCCCTTTAAAGGGAACCCAACAGGCTGGAGAAACGGGCTAACAGGAAAATCATGAAATTCAACAAGAAGAAATGCAAAGCCCACCACCAGGAACATCCCCATGCAGCAGTATATGCCTGGGGTCACTCAGCTTTGCAGAAAAGGGGCCCAGGGGCCTGAGAGAACAATGACCATGTCAGTCCTAGGAGACCATGACTTCATGTTGAACAAGGTCAAGTTACTGCCAGCAGGCTAAAGAATATGATCCTTCCCCTCTGCTCAGTGCCAGTGAGACATATTAAGCTGAGTGGTGCATTTGATTTACTTGAGGGAAAGGATACCATCCAGAGGGACCCTAACAGACTTGTGATGTGAACTTTGTGAAGATCAACAAGGCCAAAAGCCAGATGCTACCCCCAGATCAGGGCAATGCCCAAGATCAGTACAGGTTGGGGGATGAGGGGATTCAGATCAGCCCTCCAGTGAAGAACTTCAGTATAATGGTGGATGAAAAGCTGGATGTGAATTGGCAATGTGTAATGAGGCGAAAGACTTGGGGGCTGCTGGTTGATGACAATACATGCTTGCAGTCCAGAGGCCAACTGCATCCTGGGCTGCATCAAGAGAAGTGTAGCCGGCTGGCTGAGGGATGTGATTATACCCTTCTAATCCGTTCTCGTGAGACACCGCGTGGAGTACTGTGGCCAGCTCTGGAGCCTCCACCACAAGAAAGACATGGAACTGTTTGAGAGGAAGGCCAGGCAGATGATCAGAGGGCTGGAACAGCTCTCCTATGAGGACAGACTGAGAGCATTGGGGTTGCTCAACCTCTAGAAAAGAAGGCTATGGGGAGACCTTATTGCGGCCTTCCCATATATGAAAAGGGTCTAAGGGAAAGCTGTGGAGAGACATTTTATAGGGAGCTTAGTGATAGTATGAGTGGCAAAGGCTTCAAACTGGAAGAGGGTAGATTTAGATTAGGCTTAAGGGGAAATTTCTTCATTGTGAGGGTGGTGAGACACTGGAACATGTTGCTTCATTACTGGAAGTGATGCATGGGGATGTGAGCAACCTGAGCTAGTTTAAATGTCCTTGTCTATGGAAGGGGCATTGGTCCATGTGATCTTCCAGTTCCTTCCAGTCCAAACCTTCTCCTGCTCTAAGATGCAAATCTTACAGTCCCTCCTCATGCAACTCCAAGTAATTATCTTCAAAGGACTTTATAAAATCAGTTTCTCATTTATTTTTATGGAAGTCTAAGGAAATGAGCTATAAAGTGTAATTGATTGTTATACATAACATACAAAACATACACATCCTACCTTTTTATCTTTAATTTGTTATTAGTGTTTAATATTCTTCATACCAAAGACAAATCCATTATTTCACACACGTAGTACATAAGAAATAGTCTTACACGTAGCAGAATCCACATTGGACTCTATATTTATGGCATGGTTTTTAGATAAATTCAATTGTGATATAATTTGATTGTTTGAAAAAACGTTCTTTAATGTAATCCTTCAAAGGCTTACTAATTTGTGTTATCTTTCTTTAGATAGATACCCAGAGCACAATTCATCGAAGTTCAATACTTCCATCAAGTGTGCTCTCCTTTGTGAATCTCTTTTTTGAATTGGGGTGGCTCAGTAAAAAGAACACAGGACTTTTAATACTACCACTGTCCTGATGTTAGATATTGTAAGGCTATGGCTCAATGATCATACTTGATAAGGTTATATCTACAAGCAGCTTTTAAAAGTTGATGAGGTATAAATGTTCACTTCAGGTATGCAGCAAACACGTGGCAAAAGCCATCATTATTAGCAGACTAGTAATTTTATTAAAGTTTTTATGCTGTATTATTTAGTGGAAAAAACTGGCTGTGAGAATTTACCATGTCTTAAAAAATGCACTAGATGTTTATACTTACTACATAAATCTACCACACAAAGGACTGAGGTTCTCTCTGCAGCTTATTAACTATATTTAAGGTTTAAAAAGAAAAAAAAATCAATAAAAAGAAACAACTTGGCCTACACAATGGAATCTGGACAATGCTTTTAAGGAAAAAGCATTTTATTATATTCATATAACAAGGGTTTTATTTACATTCAATCAAAAGATAGTGGCTTCAGCCCATAAAAGGATTTCATGGAACAGAAATCTGCTCTCAGAGTACATAGGAAATGCCCTATTCTGCCACCAAAACCATTTTCCTCTGTACCTAAACCCTCTGCAATAGCCTTCGCCATTTAGGGCAAATTCTTGTGAACGTTCGGAATGGATACTTTCTACAGTATAAGATTTAAACCGACTTTTTCATTTCAGGTAGAAATAATTTAAAGGTATTGACATCATTAAGGTAAAGTAGAAGTCATGGTACAATTTGAGAATTAGGTACATCTTTTAACTTTTATTGTAGGATTTTTAAACTTTAAAATCTGTAGCAAAATGTTCTATTTCATATTTGTGTTGTGTGTTGTTTGGTTTTTCAGTTTTTAAAAAAACATGCTTGCAAAGACATTCTTAAGTCTAGAACAGGAGAATTTTTTTTTGGCAACTGGACAATTTCAGGGACCAGCAGATGAAATTATAGAAGTAAATGCTGAAAATTTGCTTTATAACATTTATAAAATATAGACATGGGTTGTCTGCAGAGATAGTGGAGGAGTATGACCATTGTGAGGGTTTTTAATTGCATGAGGGACATGACTGGAAGTTAAGTACTATGTTATGGAGTCGTATTGCTGTTTTCTGTTTTGTTATTTGTGTTGCAATGTTTCGAACGGATACCATGGGTGGCCAGGGGTCCAGAAAGGTGCCTAAACCATAGTTTTCTTTACTTGATGTCAAAATAAATAACTACTAGTGCAAGGTCTACATGGAAGATAAAATCATAAACTACGCTAGCTAAACAAAAGTAATAAAAATTGAAAAACTCTTCTGCAAATGTTTATCCTAACACAATGCTGAGGCAAACTGATTAAAACTCAGCTTTTATGGACTCTCAGCTGTACACAGCTCAGCTGGTACACGTTAGAAACCACACCTTTCACAGTAATGAATGTTTTTCTCAGCAGTTTAGAAAGAGGTTTTTCAACTTTGTTGGTTTCTGGATATAAATACTGTGATTGGAAAGTAGACACATTTGCAATAAGGAATCCAGACACCTTCTAATTATCATCTAGGATTGGACTCAGCAAGACTGATCTACTTCTTCATATCCCATGTTAGCTTCCAATCACCACACACACATCTACTCTTGGTTAGTGTGGCACCTTTATGAGTGTCTTCCCTTCTTCCTTTGTCCAATGCAGGAAGCCATTTGGAAAGACTGTCAATAACTTACTTTTAAGTGATACTTTAGATTTAACTTTTAAGTATACATAAAGTTGCAATGAAATGTAATTTCTCTCATAATTGAAAAAAAATTATTTGAAGAGGATGTTTTGTGAGGTCCTACTCAGTTTCCAGCAACTTTCCTGTGGCTAACACAAATGTAAGTGGTAGGAATGCTGTCCAGCACTAAAGAGGGACATTAAAAGCCTGATCCTTCAGTTCTACATGTAGAGATAAAGATCATTATACATAAAAGTCAACCAACTAAGAAGGAACACACATTCATGACAAGTATGTATGCAAGTCTTTGCAGGATTAAGAAAGGCAGGAAGCAACAGGTTGGGGCAACAGACACTAGATGGGTGGAAGCCATAGGAAGACATGGTTATGTGGGCAGGTTGCATAGGCCACTTAAAAGTTTGAAGGCATTTGAAGGTCTGATTTTAAAGTTTGACCTTGTTTTCAACAAATACAGTGCTTGCAGCTCCAATATTCATTACTAACTTTAAAACATGAAGTGCTCTCTAACACACCACTTCAGACGACACCATTGCTGTTTTTTTTAAGGTGTTTGGCGTAGCTCATAAAGTGGTCAGACACCTATGATGCTTCAACAAGCACACCAGAGTACACTTTACATAGCTTGATGGAGGCATCTGATGTCCTTGTATTGAGGAACTGGTATGGAGCCTAAAATTCAGCTGGTCCTCACAAAAACAGATTATGGATTAATCAAGTCACTGCCAAGTTAATAAACAAGAAAGTGATTTCATGCAATGTACTGAATAAAGAGTAATTATACAGGCAATGTAGTAGCTTCTGTAAATGATGTCTTACCCATATTATCCAGCTTATGCTAAGCATTGCATTTAGAAGAAGTAAACTCAGGAACTTTGAGGAAAGAGGAACAAAATTTTATAGCTTTTAAGTTAGCCTTTTGTGTACAGGCAAGTAAGCTAACACACTGACCACACATTGACCTATTATTCCTCTTACTTTGAAAATTCCTCTAAAAAGCCAAAAACCATTAAATACACTTCTTGTGAAGACATATCCCTCTACTATCAGTAGAATAAACTGCACCTGAATCATGGAAAAAACAACCTGCTCCTACTGAAGAAAGGGAAACAAGATCCTCTGCTAGGCAACACTTATAATTTCTACTATGTTGTGTAAAAGAGGATGTGCTTTCTTGCAAAATTTGCAGTTTGTTTAATAAGAATAATATTAAAAAATGATTAATAATATGTTTAAACATTTAATTTGCTACAAAAATACTGAAATTTAACTATGGAATCAAAAAAAAGACAATACAAATATTATAACAACGGTTTGATTTCACAACAGTTCTCAATAGCAAAACTTCTGTGAGCCTTTGTGAAACTATGCCAGATTAGTTGTTATGATTCCAGTACTTTGTCGGGCTTTAGTCAAAAAGATGAGCAGTAACCATCTGCTGCCAGAAGACTGACCCTAAAAATAGGATGAAAGAAAATAACCCAAACCCTCTAAATATCAGCCAGTTATGCTATTTATTTGAGCATGTCAGGATCCTGTAGTGGACTGTTCATCTGATGGCTTCTCAATATGATGTCTCACTCTTGTGAATATCCGAGCATAAATTTAGACTGAATTCCCAAAGGATACAGAAAGGTACACTGATGAGTATTCTGCCATGGGAAAGGCACATCACAGTGGAGCTAATTTTATCCTCTATGGCTGCAAACCCCGTGTCTTCTAATAAATTGCTGAGGAGGAGGAGGAGTTTCTCTGCATACTTTTCCCTTTGGCAAGGAGACTTATTCTCAGTTTGTATTACCATTTGTCCTTTTATGTGTCAGCAAACCCAGTTACCTTGTACTTACATCAACACCCTGAAAACATAGTTTTGGTCTCAGATGGCATGACCTTTGAAAAGTAGGCCTGCATTTTTGTTTAACCTTACAGTATAAAAATAATCATCTTGGTTTCTTACTGCTACCACAGAGCACAAAACAGCTGAGACTCACCACTTCCCTGGGCAAAGACACCGAAGTCTTACAGACAGCAAGCTCAGCAGCAGGAGTATGATGTTCCAACAAATCACTTCCAGTTCATATGGTTTAAGGAGTGGAAGGGAAGGAGTAGCTTTATTTTTAATCATTATGAGGTGGGGTTTTTTTCTTTTCATAGATGAAACCGTGAAAAGAAAAAAATATCCCAGGAGTGCATGTGCCTGCAGTATTGATTCATCCCTACACAAACCCCTTGCTTTTCAGGAGAGCTAATGCGGACATCAGGTCTCTTTGCACTTCGTGCAGAGGAGGAACTCGAAGCCCCTGACCTGCCACCAGCGAGCAGCCCCTCAGGCAGATCTTGATGAAGAACAAACTCCTGGGGCGAGGCTGGATGTTTCCTGCCAGAGGATACGACCACACAGCCAGTGGCATCTGTGTACACCTCGCCACAGCAAACGTTTCCCCAGGAGCGCAGCCCGGAGCTGCAGCTGCCAAGGCCCGTCGTGGACGAGCGCTCGCCACTAGCTGGAGCAGCCGCGCAAAGGAGCGGGGAGGCAGCAGAGCCAACCCGCGCGTCGGGGCTGACAGGTGGCTCCGCGCCTGAGGGGTCTCCCAGGGACGAGCCGTCCGGCTGCTGTAGCCCTGACGCCTGTATCGGCTGGGTCTCAAGCTAAGGCTGGCGAGGAGCAGTTAAGAGGTATGAGGAGAGCCCCTTACCTGTTGATTTTCAGGGCGAACGCCCTCCTGTCTGCGGCAGGCAGAGTCGCCATGCGTAAAAGCGAGCGTCGGCTGCCGAGCGGGACCGGAGCCGGCGGTACGCGCGGAGGACGGCTTAATTTTATTCATCTAATTGCATGCTGCGGGCTAAAAACTCGACGGTCGCCTGACAGTTCTGGGTGGCAACTTCCGCATTTCACCTTCCTCACCGAAATCGGCCGGAGTGGGAGGGATCTACCCCTGTGCACGGTCGCCTGCTCCCCCTGGCCAGCGCCTCTCGGCGCTGTGCCCACAGGCTGCCGCCTCGGCGCCGAGGTCGGGCACGAATTTCCTCTCCCTGGTTTATACAGGCGACCCCCGAACCACTCGCGGATATTTAGGAGGGAAGCGGCGAGGAAGGGGAGCGTTTAAGCAGGGGCAGGAAGGAAAGGAGAAGGGAAGGCACCTTTTACCTGCGAATGCACACAGCTGCGGGAATCCCTGCGCGTCCCCGCAGCCCTTTTTTTTAATCTGAAAACCGCGGCGCTAGTGTAAGACACTCCCGCCAGCCCTTGCGGGGGCGGCTGAGGGAGCCGCGGCTGCCCGTGGGCGCTGCTGGGTACGGCTGAGTGCCACATGGGCACCGCTGACCGCCACCGGGCGTCAGCTGCCGCCAGCAAGTGCAGCCGCTGGGCAAAACTGGGCAGGGCTAGGCAGAGCAGAGGGATGCCCAGTGCCCTGCAGGCAGAGGGGACAGCCAGGGTACTTCCTTCGGCCTCGCTGGCCCATGGCTGTCGGGGCAGGCAGAGAGGGAAAGGTGTAAGATGTAAATAGATGGTAGGCCTTTGCCAGGGATGATATTTTATCAGTACACACGAGGGTCTAAGTTTCTCTTACATCTGTAAGAAATGAATGTGCAATGAAAAAAAGGTACCAACACGAGGTATTAACTCTGTGTGGCAGAAAGCAGGCCCCGCTGTTGTTCTCTTCACCTGCACTTACAGCTCAGTTTTTTTAAAACGCCATTTTTATGAACTATCTTGTGGCTTATTTACAAAGTGATGTTTCCTAATTGGTACTTTTCTGTTGGTGCAGATTTCACTGCTTCGGCAGATAAGCAGAACTCAAGACTTCATTTGAAAGGGGAAGGAGAAGCCAGACATGTTTTCTACAGATGAATTGTGGGGTAGCAGAGGCAGTTCAGTTTTAGGTTGTCCTGTTTTTATTCAGACTATGCCTTGGAACATTATGAGGAGCACTGGCTGGTACCCTTAGGGAAGTGCAGCAAGGCTAAAGAATTAATTAAAAAACCCCACAGAAGTCAATGTTTAAAAGTTTTACATGGAAAAAGATACATATATTTTGAAGGTAAACCTCTCAAAGACCTACAGCAGAATAAGATTTCACATACAAGTCTGTTTTTTTCAGAAAGAAAATACTAAAATCTACTACTGATAGAGTAATATACAAAAGGATTGCTTAAAAGTATTCAGTCATGTGCAAGAAAAAAGCCTGAAGAGACACACAAAAGCAGTGCTTCTGAAACTGCTAGTATATTCAGCAGGTACAGACCAAAGTCTTAGACCACTTAGTTTTCATCTTTATTGGATGAACTGAACTATCAGCAGCCTATTTCAGCATGACAGCAGCAAAACTCATCAAATATTCCTTTTCATCTGTTATGTCAGCAATGTCTTTCTGGGGGGAGGGAAGAAAGAAAATGAAAAAAAAAGGAATTTTGTCAATAAAGTTTACAGGGTTTTAACTCATTGTAGTACTACCAGATGAGATGCTGGTAAACTGTTTTTTGCTATTTTTTCCCCTTAAGTACTGTTGATAGTACTGCTACAGCTTATGCTTCAATATTAACATTTGAATTACAACAACAAACAAACCTAATATATGCAAGACCATGAAGTCTAATCACATCTTTAGAACAGGAAGTAGAACAAGGTGTTTCCAGTCAGGAGACTAGAAAAATTCACACTGATCAAGGTACCAGTGAAGGCAGCACGTAATCAAAAATAAAGAAAACGACAGGGCATGTTTTTTCAAACCCAGCTTGTTTGGCAGCAGCTGGTGATGGGTCTTGTATATGATACAGTAGAAAGCATGCATCTCAAATGGTAGTCCTAATCACTGCTGCTCCAGTTCAGCCCTAGAATCAGTCACAAGGCCATGTTTCCCAGTAATTCTTCTTGGCTTCAAAGGAAAGGGAAGAGAATGGAAAACAAGAGTATGAGTTCTTTTATGGACAGATAAGGGCAGCTCCATGTTCACAAGTCTGGTGCACATGGGTCATTTCTAACACTCTTGTATCTGATGGAAGGGCAGCACAGCAGGGCAGTGGCAATCCAAGAGGTTCCTGGAGTGCATCAATGACAAGTTCCTTCTCAAAAAGGTGTGAGAAAAGGTGTTATGCTGGACCTTGTTCACAACAACAAGGTTGGGCCTGTGAGTTCCATGAACCTCCAGTGCAATGTGGGCTGCAGTAGGGCAGAGAGAAGGTCATAAAGTTTGCTACCCTGGACTTCAGGACCTTAGACTTTGACATCTTCAGGGATATGTTTGGTAGAATGTCATGGAGTGGAGCACTGGAGGGGAGCGGGGCCCAAAAAAACCTGGTTATATTCAAGGACTACCACCTCTGAGCCCAGGAACAATGTGTCTTAAAGACAAAGAAGGCAGGCAGGAATTCGAGGAGTCTTGCATGGATGAACAAGATGTTCCTGGAAACACTTAGATGCAAAAAGAAAGTCTACAGAGAGCAAAACCAAGGACAAGTAAATCTGAAATCATACAAAGAAGTTGTCCAAGCATCCAGGTAAGGAAAGCAAAAGCCCAGATAAAATTAAATGTGTACAGAGAATAAAGGGAAACAAAAAAATTTCTACAAGTATACCAGTGACAAAATGAACACTAGGGAAGTTATGTGCCCTCTCTGGGAGGAAGCATGAGCCTTGATCATGAGGGACATGGAGAAAGCTGAGGTACTCTGTGACTTCTTTGCCTCAGTCTTCGTTGGCAAGGGCTCTGGCCACACCACTCAAGTTATGGAAAGGAAGTGCAGGGACTGGAAGAAAGAAACTGCCAACTCTAAGTGAAGATCACACTTCACACCATCTACAGAGCCTGAAGGTGCACACGTGCAAATGCCCAGCAACTTCTCTACCTCCCCAGGTGTCCTTGCAGAACAGGTTCAGTGCTGTGCAGGTGGAACTGGGTAACAGTGAAGATGATGGCTCTTCCTGCTTGGAGGTGTTGCCAAAGTCTAATCAAACTGCCCCCTGCATTAAAACCTCCTCAATAAAAAAATAAAAGACAAGTCATTGGCATTGGTGACTCACTGCTCAAGGGAGCAGAAGGCCCAATAGACCAGACCTGCTACACAGGGAGGTTTGTTGTCTCCCAGGGGCACAGGTTAAATATGCAAGGAAGACGCTTCTTTCCCTAATACAGCCTTCAGATTATTATCTGCTGAGGTTGTTTCAGTTCAAGAAGGACACAGAACTGTGGGAGAGAGTCCAGCGGAGAGCCGCAAAGATGATGAAGGGAGTAGAACGCCTCCCTAATGAGGAAAGGCTGAGGGAGCTGGGTTCCTTTGGCTTGGAGAAGATGAGACTGAGGAGTGACCTCATTAATGTTTCTAAATATGTGAAGGGTGAGTGTTAGGAGGATGGAGCCAGGTTCTTCTCAGTGTCATCTAATGATAGGACAATGGGCAATGGGTGTGAGCTGGAACACAGGAGGTTCTACATCAATATGAGAAGGAACTTCTTCACAGTGAGGGTGACAGGGTACTGGAACAGGTTGCCCAGGGGGTTGTGGAGTCTCCTTCTCTGGAGATGTTTAAAACCTGCCTGAATATGTTCCTATGCAACTTGGTCTAGGTGATCCTGCTCTGGCAGTGGGATTGAACTAGATGTTCAAGGTCCCTTCCAATCCCTAATGTTCTGTGATTCTGTGATGGTTAAGAGAGTCTCTTGGGAGACAGTTAGGGAGGACATGGAAGCCCAGGAGGACTGGGCATACTTTAAAGAATCAATTTTTAAGGTATAGGAGCTGACCATCCCCAAGTCACTTAAGACAATGGGGTAGGAGACCAGCTTGACTGAACAGAGAGGTTTGGCTGGAACTCAGAAGCGAAAGGAGAGTTTATTGTCTCTGGAAGTGGGGGGCAGGCAACTTATGAGGATTAGAAACACACAGTGAAGTGATGTAGGGAGAGAATTAGGAAGACCAAAGGTGAAGTAGAACTAAAATTGGCCACTGTGGTGAAGGATAACAAAAAAAGGTTTTGTAAGTACATTAACAGTAAGAGGAGAGGTCAGGATTATCTGAGTATGTTGTTAGATTCCAAGGGGAACACTGTGACCAATGATCATGATAAGGCTGAGGTGCTTAATGCCTTCTTTGCCTCAGTCTTTAATAGTAAGATTAGTAGTTCCCTGGGCACACAGCCCCCTGAGATGGAAGATAGTGATGGGAAACAGAATAGGCCCTTCAGAATCCATGAGGAAATTATTATGAATCTACCTCATGAGCTGGATGCTCATGAAACTATGGGGCCCTCGAGTATTAAGGGAGCTGGCGGATGTGGTTGCCAAGCCACTCTCCATAATCTTTCAACAGTCTTGGTTAACTGGGATTGTCCCATTGAACTGGAGGCTGGCAGATGTGACACCCATCTTCAAGAAGAACCAGAAAGAGAATCCCAGCAACTACAGGCCTGTCAGTCTCACCTTGGTGCCAGGGAAGGTTATGGAACAGATCACCTCAAGAGCCATCACAGAGCAATTAAAGGGCAGGCCCAGCATGGTTCATGAGAGGCAGATCTTGCTTGACAAATCTGATTTTATTCTATGATAAGGTGACCTCCTTGATGGATAAGGGAAAGCCTGTTGATGTAGTCTATTTGGACTTTAGTAAGACCTTTGACACTGTTCCCCACAACATCCTCATGAATAACCTGGCTGCCCATGGCTTGGACAGGCACATACTGTGCTGGGTGGAACACTGGCTGGATGGCTGGGCCCAAAGAGTTATGGTCAGTGGAGCTAAATCCTTTTGGAGGCCAGTCACGAGTGGTGTCCCCCAGGGCTCAGTGCTGGGGCCACTCCAACATATTTATCAGTGATTTTGATGAGGGGATTGAATATACCCTCAGTAAGTCTGCAGACAACACCAAGTTGGGAGGGAATGTCGATCTGCTGGAGGGTAGTAAGGCTATTCAGAAGGACCTAGACAGGCTGCATCAATGGGCTGAGGATAATTGTATGGGTTTCCATAGTGCCAAGTGTCGAGTACTGCATTTTGGTCACAACGATCCCATGCAACGCTACAGGCTTAAGGAAGGGTGGCTGGAAAGCAGTCTAGCAGAAAAGTTCTAATTGACAGGAGGCTGAATATGAGTCAGCAGTGTGGCCGGTGGCCAAGAAGGCAAATGGCATCTTGGCCTATATAGAAACTGTGTGTCCAGTAGGAGCAGGGAGGTGATTGTCTCCCTGTACTCAGCACTGGTGAGGCTGTACCTTGAGTACTGGGTCCAGTTTTGGGCACCTCAGTACAAGGAGACATCGAGGTGCTGGAGCAAGTGCAAAGAAGGGCAACGAAGCTGGTCAGGGGCCTGGAGAATAAATCGTATGAAGAGAGATCAAGAGAGTTGGGACTGTTTTGTTTGAGGAAGAGGAGGTTTAGGGAAGACCTCATCACTCTCTACAACTATCCAAAAGGACATTGTAAAGATGTTGGTGCAGGTCTCTTCTCACAGGTAATTAATGGCAGAACCAGAGGGAATGTTTTCAAGCTCCAACAGAGTAGTTTTAGATTTGACATCACGAAGAGCAATGTAGTGTTGGGGTATCTCGTTTAGGGGTGAACTGGTAAAGAGGATAGGCTTAGTATTGTTCAACCTTGAGAAAAGAAGACTACAGGGAGACCTTATTGTGGCCTTCCTGAAGGAGGCCTACGGGAAGGCTGTGGTGGGACATCTTACAGGGAGTGTAGTGATAGTACAAGGAGTAAAGGCTTCAAGCTGAAAGAAGGAATATTCAGATTAGACTTCAGGAGGAATTTTTTCACTGTGTGGGTGCTGAGACACTGGAACATGTTGCCTAAGAATGCTGTGGATACTCAATCACTGGATGTATTCAAGGTCAGCTTGGATGTGGCTTTGAGCAACCTGATCTAATGGAAGGTATCCTTGACAGGGGGTTGGAACTAGATGATCTTAAAGGCCACTTCCAACTCACACCATTCTATGATGCTATGTTCTTACCATTCTTTGGTCTTCCTCCTGCAACCTAACCTGGAGGGTGATGAGTGCATGGCCAAATGGGTGCTGTACTTGCACAAGACAAGCACCTGCAGGCCCAGCCATGAAGAGCAGCTGAGTAGTGGTAACAATAGCACAGATTGGGTACAAGCATCTGGTAGAACAGCTACTGCTGTGTATTGTTCTGAAGGACTTTGCTAGCTAGAGTTAGGGAAACACTGCAATAATTGGCATGTATGTACACCATGTACTAAGACAAACATTTCCAGACATAATTTTTATTAGTAGAGTAAATTAAATTAGCCATCCTTTCTTCATGGGCAGTGGTATCCCTGCAAAATCACTATGACATGGTAGCTATACCATCATTGATAGATAGAGGGTTAAAGTCAGCATGTTTTAGACTGGGAGAGAGTTAAAACTTGGTTGATTTTAGACAATAGGGAAAGTGTATTCATGTATAAAGTAGCTTAGCAACCCTTAGCAACTATGGCATATTTATGATCAAGATGAAGGATAGATCTTGTTCCATGTACCGTCTCTGGAACTAACCGGTCTCATGAGTTGGCGAATAACCAGAGGGAGACCAAGTACAGAAAGTTCAAAAGTACAGCGCGAGGAAGACTTCTTACTTCATCCCAAGATGGCGTAACGACCCCCGAAAGACCACTACGCAGCCACACTGCGCAAGCTCCAGGAGGTGGACACCTGATTAGCATCCGAAGCGGGACAGTTTATGCATACGTATAGTTGTATTGCATCATACTGATGAATGTGTAGTAATCAAATGTATATCTATGAGATCTGCACCAGCCACGGTGTGCACATCTGGAGACGAGAGTCCCTGTGCACCCACTATAGCGAATAAATTACCTCCTCAAAAACTCTACCCAAGGGTTTCTGAGTTCATTCCGCACGTCAATACAATGAAGAACAGGATCATTAAAGAAAGGAAGAAGATAAGATGTTCTATGACCCCCAGTCAGGTGTATGACCTTTGGATTTTTGAGAAGACAGATGTGTAATCATGTAAGACAAAAGAGTATAAATATCTGTAAGCAACGACATACGGTGTGTGCAGCTTTGTGGTGATAGCCCCTTGCACATCTTGCCAGCAATAAACTTACCTACCTAAAACTCAGTCAAGAGTCTTGGGTGTTCTTTTCACTAACAAATATTAGCGAGCCAGGCAGGAGACTCTGGGGGTCGTGGGGCCTCAGTGGGGACAGATGGACCCTTTTCTTACCGGAGGACCTCTTACCCGCTGCAGCCACCACTGCCACCAGACAAGTCCCTACTGGAGCGGAAGGACTAAGGTAATTCCATTAAACCGCGGTTGGGGTGCTGGTAGGTTGCAAGGAGACGTCCTGCGCGCAGCTTATACCCCAGGAGGAAAGGGAAGGTAGACGGGGTAGCACTCGGGAAGAGGCCTGCCATCACAGTGGGGGTCCCAAGGCGAGACGAATGGTAACAATGACATGCATCCCCATCTGGGTATACCCACTAGTCATCGGAGCGATCGCAATCATCATATTGCGTGTGAGCAAGAGAATCTCCGTGTGTGTGTTAAGTCTCGGTGTGCCTGCATGTGTATGAGACGTAACTTAGTTATGAAGCGAGGGAAGCCAAGATTTTAACTTCTTGAAGATAGTATATCTGTGCACACTGTGTTCTTACACTGCTTTGGTTTTGTGTTTTGTGTTGTAAAGTGAGTTGGAAAGAACAAGAGAGCTGGCTTCTGTCTGTTCTTAACTCTGACATGATTGTTGCTTTGCAGAGTGAATGACAAAAGCCAATCAAATCAGGCAAAGCTAAAAGCAGGAGCCAGCCTGGTCATGGCAGTTAAAAACAGTTTTAAGTGGCAGAGTAATGAAAATTGGATCACAAAATCCATTGAAAATTTGGTTCAAACTCTGCAAGCAATAAATCGTAGAACAATAACTAGAGCAAGGAAAGGAAAATACTGCTTGCTAAAACTGCTTTAAAGAAAGAATGCTAGAAAACCTTGAACCTTTGAGTGGAGTGGAGTAGAGGCCCCTGCTGCCTTTGAGAGAATGCGGGGGTGGGGGAATGAGGCAGCGGGAGGCGGTTTTCTTTTGCCCGGCTCCCTCAGTGGAACTGGGGGAAGTGCCGAGACCCAATGCTATGGAATTTGCAATTACAGGTCAGGATCCAGAGGAGGTTGGGGATGTAACAGTTAAGTTGTTGAATTACTTGGGAAAATGGAATTGAAAGTATCCAGGGAAAAAATACACTCGGTACTGGAAGAAATATATGGCAGGTTTGGGGTCTGCTGGGATATTGTAAGTTGTGGGTAGAAGGTTATACACAGGTTGTAAAATTTCTGTGTGACTAACTAGTGGGGGAAACAGATAAAGTGCAATGGACTGAAAATGAACAGAAGTTGTTTAAGAAACTTGAACTAAAAACTCATCAGGGCTCCAAATATTATCTCTTCCTGATTTAAATCGCCCTTTCCAGCTGTTTGTTAAGGAGTGACTCTTGGAATCCTAAGCACTCTTCTGGTTGGGGGTTGATTTGTGCAGTTGGAATCAGAAAATAGAGTGTGAACAGCTTTCGAGGCAATAGTCTGACTAAGTGTACATCTCCTGTGTTGCGGCTGCCACATTCCTTCTGTCTGCATTGCCATAAGCATGTAGTTTTCTTTCTGGGAAAGCAGGGAGTGTGAGTGTCTGCGGAACGGTCTGACTCCTTTTTGCATGTGCCAAGGGCACAGTGCTCTTTGCTTTGGGTACGGTATTCTTGTGGCATATCATAGGAAGCTCTCAGAGTAAGGAGGGGCGTGAATCAGGCCCCCTGTGCTGTATTTCAACACACTGGAAAGAGATAGGGGGTCCGGCTGAAGGGAACATTAGTAAAAAGACCCTAACTAAATATTGTAACCAGTGGTGTCCACTGTACAAACTGGAAAATGGTGAGAAACGGTAGTCCTGAGGTTCTGTCCATCTCTGCACAGGTCGAGGTGATTGCAGGCATTGCTGTGCACCGTGGAAGGAGAGCTGTGCAAGTGTCTGACTGCGAGCCCTGCTGTATCTTTATTGCTATTGCAGCTGGGTGATGTTTGCATAACATTGCTGAGATTTATGTGTTGTCTCCTCAGGATTTGGGAGCTGCATGTTGTCTTGTTGCAAGCTGCGAGCTTGCCGTGAGAGCGGGTGCGACAGAGCGCAACCCGTGGGTTGGAGGGGTGTGTGATGTGCGCCGGGCTCGGGCCAACAGCGGGGCGAAGGTGGAGACACCGTGAGCAGCGAGGCAAGCTCGAGCTGTAAGAGCTGAGGTTGTTAAGTTCAAATGACTTTTTGTCTGTATTTTGGTTTTAACTGATCAGAAAACCGTATACAGAACAGCGATGAACTTCAGACGGGCAAAATAGTGAGACTCCTTTAAGAAAGGGCTCGGCGAGTGAGCCAGAGAGGGAGCCGCGGGCACAGGCATCCCCCGCAGCTGGCGTGCGGTGGGGCCAGCAGCTGATAGCCTTTTCCCTTCCTGCTGCCGAGAAGCGGCAGTATGAATGTCCTGAAAAGCTGAGCGGGAAGCCACGGGTGCGGCTCCACCCTAGCAGACCCACTGGTTATACTTAAGCTAGGGGACAAAGAGAAATCAATAGAATTTTTGGTAGGTACTGGAGCCACATTTTTGCTGTTGAGTCAAGTTTTAACCCCTTTAGATAAGGATTTTTTTGATGGTAGAAGGAGCCACTGGCCAAAGTGAGTGGGCGTATTTTTGAAATCGTTGGATTTTAAACTAGGAAAGCAAATTGGAATTCACAGATTTCTATTTTTGTCAAATTCACCAAAAGCATTGCTGGGCAGGGATCTACTCGAGTATTTGGGAGCAGACTAATCAGAGAATAGAAATGGAAGTAAATGAGGATCAATTTATTGAAATACTGAGCTTGGCTTTAATAGATGTCCCAGGAAAACAACAATCCCTGAGGAGGTTTTAGATCAGGTTTTCTCTGGAACGTGGGCCACAGATGTCCTGGGGAGAGGCAAAGCAGCCCTGCCAGTAATGGTAAAAATTAAGATGGGGTCCCAACCAGTGAGAATCAAACAATATACTATGAGAACTGAAGACAGAAAGGGAATCAAGCCCATTATTGAGAAATTTCTCTAATACTGGTTGCTGGCGGAATGTAAATCAACATATAACACCAGTAAGAAAACCAAATGGTAGTTATAGTACAGGACTTAAGGAGTAGCAACCCTTATACCTTACTAACTAAACTGACTCCTGAGTTGTCTTGGTTTACCATGCTGGACCTGTAGGATGCATTCTTTTGCCTGCCACTGGATGCAGAGAGCCAGATGCTGTTTGTCTTCAAATGGGAGAATCCTGATTCTGGACGAAAAACACAGCTAACCTGGACTGTACTGCTGCCCTGAGACCTAGAACATTGGAAGCAACCAGAGGAATCATGTTGCAGTACGTGCATGACCTGCTAGTAGCGACAGAGACCCGAGAACTGTGCATCACCTGGATGGTGAGTCTCTTGAGCTTTCTTGGGCTGAGCGGGTACTGAGTGTCCAAGAGGAAGGCTCAGGTTGGGAAGCAGCAGGTGATTTATCTAGGATCGAGCCATTCTGATAGAACAGGACACCACTGAAGTTGTGGTCACTAACATTGTCAGCCCAGCCTCTTTTCTTAGTGGGGCACAAGGGGAACCTGTAACTCATGACTGCCTGCAAACCATCGAAGCTGGGTACGCCAGCCGACCGGACCTAAAGGAGGAACCACTGGACGACGCCAAAGCATCCTGGTACACAGATGTGAGCAGCTTCATCAAACAAGGTGAACGGAAAGCAGGATACGTGGTCACCACGACTGGTGAGGTAATAGAGTCTAAGGCTCTTCCCCAAATACCTCTGCACAGAAAGCAGAGATAGTAGCTCTTACACAAGCTCTGGAGCTGACAGAAGGGAAGCAGATCAATATCTGGACTGATTCAAAGCATACTTTTGGCATGGTACACACACCCGGAGCAGTGTGGAAAGAAGGGGGACTTTTATCTGCTCAGGGAAAACACATGAAACATGCAATCGGGAATTCCTTAGTGGAGCGAGAAGCTAAAAGAGTAGTGGAGGAAGGCTCAGTAGGGGTGCGGTCCTTGGTCTCGGACGGTAAGATCCAAACAGACCAGGAGGAGGGGACTCCGAAATACTCGAAAAAGTACAGAGAACTTATTCAGTATCTGAAAAGGGGAATTAGGAAAGGACGGGTGGGCTATTAACTCCGCAGGGAAAAATCATAATACCTTTTGTGATGTTGTGGGCTCTCATTATGGTAGAACATAGAAAAGCCCACTGGGGAGCTGAAGCACTGTACCAGCATCTAACCAAATGTATAGTTGCTAGGAACTTATATATGATAGTGAGACAGGTAACACAGCAGTGTGAGACAAAACAATCCAAAAACTGGGATTAAGCTCACGTTAGGTCAGATAGGCAAGGGGAACATCCCTGGGCAGCAATGGCAAATTGAGTTTTCAGAATTCCCTAGAAAAGGGGAGTACCCGTACCTATTGGTACTCACAGGTACGTTCTCTGGGTGGCCAGAAGCCTTCTCCTGCCAAACTAATAAAGCCTGGGAAGTTGTGAAGTTTCTACTACAAGGGATAATGCCTAGTTTTGGGGTCCAGTCTACAGTGTCATCAGACCGGGGACTGCACTTCATTGCCAAAGTGGTGCAACAAATTAGCTGTGGTTTGTGTGGTTCGGGCACCCTTTTGTTTTTACTGTGTTTTATCCCATGTTCCATTTCTCCCCCTTATGGTTGTAAGTAGGAGTGACTCGTGGTGGAGAGGGTAAGCACAGAACACTTGAGCAAGATCGATATTCAGGTCATGTGTATGTTCTGAGGGGTGTGGAAAGGCTGTTTTCCTCTGCGCATTCAGACTGATCTCCTGAGCACGAGGTGACATCCACTCTGCACTCTGAAGCTGAACAATGGACATGAACGGCAACCTCATAACTGCAGTTACAGGGGTGACCATACTGTTGCGTATAGTGTGTTGTGAGGAGGGCCCTTGTGCGCCACTGCGGTGGCAACTTTTCCCCCAACTAAAATGGGAGCTTGATAATGAACCCATACCCCTTCCTCACCAGAATACCCTACTCCTCCTTCCTCTCCTGGTACCCTGGGATTTTCTGTGGTTTTGTGATTCTGATTAGTAGTTATTTCACTTTTGGTTATACTTGAAATGTTAAAAGTTATATTTTCAATAATTGTTGAAATTGTCATTATGGTTATTGTTAAAACAATGATGAGCCCACTACCCAAGAGTGTTTCACCATGCAAAGGAAGGAGGCGCGGAGGCAGCGTCCACACCCGCAACAGCACCCACCTGCTGAGCAGCCATGGAACCCAGGGCAGAGCTGTACACCGAGTGCCACGAAAGGATCCATCACTGTTCCTGTCTTGTAAACCCCGCTGGAGGCAGCCAGCTGCAGGACACCCCACCTCACCGCTTCCCACTAAGGGTAGGCACAGTCTGTGCCAAGCCCAGAAGGTGCAGAACACACCCGGAAGCCACTGTTGGCCAGAAGCGGGGCAGCGGCTGCCATGTTGGAGCAGGACGAGAACTGTAAGCAGAGAAGCCAGAGTATAATGGAGTTCAAAGACTATAAACTGGCAACAAGGAAGATTAGTTAAACAACATATTTAAGGGATTGGGTTTAACTGACTGACTACAAAGCCTGCTCAAAATAGGCATCTGTGTTTTTATTGTGATAGTCACCTTGCGTATATGTTTACCATGTGTCTTGCAACATATTCTAAAACTGATAAATCAATCCATGAACAAAATATTAATTTTAGAACAGAAAGGGGGAGATGTAGGATTGCAGCCTGGATCGCAACCTGAATACATGGTTAGATTTGGAAGGCATAAGTAGACTTTATTCCTTGGGAAAGGCAGCTGGAAACAGGAACATGAGCAGGAGTGTTGTGAGAATGGAATCTGGCCTACAAGGACAGAACCAGGCGAGCAAAGTAGATACATTCTGAAGTAAGCTAGTGTATGAATTTCTGTAGGCTGTTGTACTAACCACCTGTAGAGAAAAAATTAGAACTAGCAAATCATATAACTTCCAAATGAAGTAAGACAAAGATGATTGGTAGAACATAGTTGGTAAAGAAGGTGTGTAACCTAGCCATTTTGTACAATAAAGTGACATTTGCTTGCATCAAGCCGATTCCCATCTCCAATTGCAGCATGACCATATATAATTGCAGCTATCATGAGTAATGATGGTTTGCAAATATTATACCATGTGATTTGAATGATATTTTGCCACTGTATGTGAGAGTTAGATCCTCTGACAGTTAAATGAGGCTGAAAATCAGATTTTTAAAGAACAATTTCAGAGTTTCCATTTTCACTGTACTGATACTGACAAATAATGTTGCTGACTGTTAACATTTATGTCATTGCTTAATTTTTCTCAAAAGCTATTAGCCTTATGGGGATTATGGGCGAGCCAGAGGAATGGAGATAGAGTTTGAATTCTTACAATTTCCCACATCCCTGTTCTAATTTTTTCAATATTTTTAACCTTTACTATGTAAGTGACTTAATTGCTCTGGATTCTAGTATTTCAATTTTTCTTGGAAAAACACCCTTAACTTATTAAATTAATCACTTCTACAGAATTATTTTAATGAAGTTAAATATCTTTTTTTTTTTGGTCACAGTATTTTTTTGTATGACAACTTCTATGCAATGGTTTTCACAATTTATTGATTATGCAGAAGTAAAAGTACTTGATATATTAGCAGGCACCTACTACTATGATCTTCACCTTGACTGTATCACTATTAACTGTAAACCTATATATTTGCCAACTGTTTTGCTCCTTATGCATCCTCAAGCCAGCTGATAGGCTTTTCTGGTTTTTTTTTTTTGATGTGTTTTGTCTCCTGAAACACTGGGGGAGTTTGGGAAAGAAAAAGCAGAAACTCTAAACCCACTCTTAAATGCCTCTATGAGACTAGTTGCTGTCACTAACTTAAGCAATCACTTCAGTCTGGTAAATGAAAACAGTAAAGTATTTAACGTTAAGGTTTGTATATTGACCTCTCCTTACTGGTTATTCAACTAGATTCTGTTTTGTATCAGTTGCCTCTTACGTGTCATGTGTCTCACTATAAACACTGGGTGAAGAATACCTATAATAAATCTCAAGATGCACTGGTGCTGCTGTAACTGAAACTAGTTGTCCTAGTTTAGATTATTTTGCGCCAGTTTCAATTTATCAGCATTTTCAAAACATAACAGAAAACCAAGGATGATGTTACAGCAAATAAAGAATAGCAAGTTTTATTAAAAGAGAGTAAATAAAGGGATAAAAGACAAGTGAATGAAAAAGACCAAATCTGCCCAATTGCCGATAAATCCCAGTCCCCTGTGAAATTGCTGTTGTTACCACTAGCACTGTGAAACAAAATCCCACTCTTCTAAGAGAGAGAAAAAGAGAAAGTGGGATGGAAGATGGATTATCTTCACCAGGTCTGCATAGCAAGATGTGAGAGACTGCCACTCTCCAGAATCTGGAAGCCAGAAAGAGAATAACTTCCACATTCCAAGGGTCTTACAAGTTTATGGAAAGGAGTGTCTGACTGTCACATACCATGTGTAAAAAGAATCAGGGGTCACCCCACAACTAATGATGGTGCTTTAGCTGAATACATATAGCTGGATTTTCTTCTACCAGCACATGTTAGAAGCAGATCTAGAATTCTTGCTTATCAAAATTCCTACCAAGAAATGCCAATTACCAGTGTTTCAACATTCAAAGCAGCAGTCATGTCTTGTCTAGTTGAGAAGGCAGATTTTATGTACATCATAAGTCATATTATCAGGTTTGTTGTTAAATATTAATGTGAAAATTAAGCCAGGTTTAAGCACTGGGTTTTAAGATTTATTCTTCATTATCACTCTTATTTTATTAATATTGTGTGAAATGAGAAAACTCCAGCACCACTAATAAAATCTTTTAAGTAGTAATCCTTCAGAACATTCCTTGTAATGATTGAGCATTTGCCATAATAAACCAGTGAAATTCATACATGTTGCAATGTAATGATTATTATAACATTTTTTTCCAAAGTATCATAAGCTTTAATTAATTAGAGACTAGCCTTAACTTTCTGCCAGCAGTAAGAATTTGAACGGAGTTGGACTGTGGATAAATTGTAGTATAATGTATGTTGACAGTTTAATAACATGGATTACTATCCCTAGTTTGCTTTATGATGTAATATATCTTTATGAGAGCCTCTGAAGATTTGTACTAGGATTTTCAAGGCAAAAGAAACTCAATAAACTAAAATATTCTGAGCAAAGTTTCTATTTTCTGTATATTTTGGAAATTGTCCCGAAAAATAAATACATGCTAAATTCTTAAAAAACTCTTAAAAGTTTTCCTGACATGACTTTTCCTTTTCTTGTTATGTAATAGATTGTAAAGGTACCTTTCATATAAAGTTATACTTTTTTAGCTTCCTTTCCTTTAATTATTTACGGTAATAAATGGTATTATTTTTCATATCTCTCAGGGAATTTTCCTTTGTACAAAACATAGTAATTTGTTTTCTTTTCCCCTTTTTCAATTCTCATTATACACACATTTAGATCATGCAGTTTGCAAGTGTTTTTTTGGTAAAGGCCACACCCATTTGCACTAATTATTCCTCATCTTTTGACAAGTACACGCATAGTACGGGTTAAATATGAAGTAACATAAATCTCAGTAACAAAGTCACTTACAAAATTTATTTGATTCTTCAACTGCTTTAATTTCATTTTTACAGATAATCAGGACAGGAATCTGATTAGGAAAGAAAGAAACGATTAGTTTTTTTAAAATATCTATCTAAGTGAAAACAGCTTAAGTTTCTCCACATAACATTAAATACACTCAGCTGCTAGTTTTGACAATATTGTTACAACATTAGACTCCTGAAATGACTGAAAATAAATTCTTCATTTCTGTTCAAGTTATATACAAAGAGATGACAACTTTTGAGTATAATCAGATTTCAGAATGATGCCTACAAACAATGTTGTGCAAATGATTCCAAGCCTAATGCTGACACATTATTTGCCTTGTTTATGGATACCCAAACTTTTGTCTGAATAAAGTATTACCTAACCAATATGGTATTCTTCCATATTCCAAGTTGGCTAACTACACAGAAAATTCTTCAGGACATTTTTTTAAAACAGTTTTTGTATGAACAGTTCTTATGAGCTAGATTGCTATTTCCACACCAGTGTTTATGACACTTCCTTTCTAATCTTATTATGTAAACAAAAATTTGCTCATATGAAGGTTTTCAGTAAGTGTATAAATGTAGGCTGAAATAAATCTGTTAGCAAATTCTTAAAATATGAGGTCTACTTTCCTGTTAAATCTATTGTGAAGCAAGGCTCATTAGGAAATTCCTGACAGACAAGTTGTAAGGCCACCATCCAGTTCTGAGAAGTTTGAATACAGACACAACACAAAGACAAAAAGCAGAAAGTGGTACACGTGACTTAAAAGGTTTTTTAACTATCATGTAATCCCTTCTCTTTCATCATTCTTTTGGTGAATCTGTGTAAGTGGTGTCAATATCTTTCCAAAGTTTCTCAAGACAAAATCATTTTCATAGCTTCCACAGAAAGAATATTTGTATTTTTCACCACTGGTGGTCATACTGGCCTCTTGGCAAGAGCCCAAAGACCATGCCTAATTGACATTCACATCAACATCTTCATTCTCAGAAAATTTAAGGATATATACAATCATGACATTTGCTTAGGCTAGTATCACAGACAAGATAAACCTGATTTTTTCAATTCACTGAAAATTAGTCATTTAGGTAGCTGTAAGGTTCACCTCTATGATGCTGCCACAGTGCACCCCCATGGACAGTATTTGTTCTTCCTGTGGACTGGATACTGAGCAGTCAATCTCCACAGTGCCAGAGATGCCTGCGGCCAGACATTTAAGTGTACTTAGTAAACAATGTACATGTACAGATGTGTACCAAATAGGATTGAAAAATTAGATCAATCAACCTCACCACATGCTTTGAAAAACAGTATTTTTAAAAAATGTGGTTCTTAATCACAATTCTTAACAATCTTGGAAACCTACTGCAGCTTCCTGATTTCACTTCTGTTTTTAACTTGCTGTGAAAACATAAATCCTATCTGATTCCATATAAGTTATAAACAAGAAGTTTCCTGATTGTGTTGAAGGTCTTGTTGCATGACTCACAGACCTCTCTATTATTTCTGTGACTGATCATATGTCTTATTTTGCCTGTGCATCCCAGAAAGCATGACAAAAAAGATATTTTTAAAGTAAAATTTAGCCGGTACAGAAGGATGACCTTAGTAGAGAAAATTACAATTATAATTTTCACTTTTTCTGAAAATTATCTTGTGTGTAGGTGTACGTGCACAAACATGTCTACTACATGTCTACAGACTTCTGCTTTATA
>JAOXOE010077230.1:0-28242 GCA_028565055.1 Phoeniculus purpureus
CTCGCCTCGGCTAGCTGCCGGTTACAGGAGTAGAAGGGAGCGGACGCGGCGAGGCCCCTTCGCTACTGCCCCGCCCCCCCCCCCCCCAGCAAAGGGTTGGGGGGCGGGAAAGAAACACGAGGCTGAAAGCCCCGAGCCCGGGCTGCCTGCCCAGCGGGAAAAGAGCACCAGGAACTCGCTCCCTGGTCTTTTATACTGTCCTGACCGCGGGACTTTGGGACAGGTCACTTCCTCTGGGACAGTTCCGGGGAAGAGAAGCATCTTAAAGCAACAGGATGTTTTCTTTCCTTCATAAAAGCACACACCTATAAATCTGAAAATTCTACTAATTTTCAAACCACGATAAGCAGGAATGGGGTTCAGCTCACTGATGAAAACCCCACCAGCATTAAGTGTCTGGAATCACAGAATCACAGAACATTAGGAATTGGAAGGGACCTCAAAAGGCCATTAGTCCAATACCCCCCACCTCGGCAGGATCACCTAGACCAAGTCACACAGGAACATATCCAGGCAGGTCTTAAACTTCTCCAGAGAAGGAGACTCCACAACCCCCTTGGGCAGCCCGTTCCAGTGCTCTGTCACCCTCACAGTGAAGAAATTTCTTCTCAAATTTATGTGCAACCTCGTAAGGGTAGGACTTGACTACCTAAATGTAGCATTCATTTCTACTGAGGGCATCCTTGGGTATCCCACGAAGCCCTCTGAAAACACATAGGTGTCCCTGTGCATCCTGCACCACACCTGCCAACCCTTGCAGATATCCTCAGCATGCTACAGCACCTCTCAGAAGGCCTAGAATGTAGCCAGAGATATCTCAGGGCTGGTTGTAGGTTACAGATATTTACTCAAGGGGCTCCAGAGAGCTATTCACCTCACCACAAAGTGCCTTCATGTGGTCAGATTAATTATCTCTAGACTTCATTGCCTGTACCACTTGATGTGGTTACCAAAACATTTATGCCTACTGTTTCCTGAGCCCTCTGCTGGTGTCTGGACATTTGCTTAGACATATGGCATGGGCTCTTCAAGGCTGAATAGAGCTTATAAATGTTAAATGTTTATAAATATAATGCTAATAAATGCTCCGTTGCTTATCAATATCTAATGGACAGGTGTCAAGAGGACAGGGTCAGACTCTTCTCAGTGGTGTCCAGTGACAGGACAAGGAACAAGATACAAACTGAAACACAGGAAGTTCTGTCTAAACGTTTTGTGAAGGTGACGAAGGTGATGGAGTCCTGACACTGGCTGCTTGAGAGGTTGTGGAGTCTCCTGCTCTGGAGAGATTCCAAACCTCCCTGAGCACCATCCTAGGCAACCTGCTCTGGATGACCCTGCTGGAAAATGAGGGTTGGACTGGGTGATCTCCAGAGGTCCTTTCCAACACCGTGAATCTGGGATTCCATGATGGAGATCTGACCACGGAATCAGCAGAGAGCAGAGGACAACTGGACAGTGAGAAGCTGGGGCTGTGCTTTCCCTACTCTGAGAGCACATTGATATCCAGGCTGCCAAATCAGCAGGTTTCTGAAAATTCCAGCTTCTCTTCCAAAATAACAAGGTTCACCCACGGAGGAAGGGAACGATGGTAGCTCTGTTCTCCAGCAGCTGCACCAAACAAAAGCTGTGTCAAGGTCCGTTCCAGCAAGGACGCACAGAGGAACAAACTGCCCAAGAAAATGCAAGGAATTTCCTGGCACGGCCACCCTTCCATGCATGATCCACGCTCACAAGGGAGAAATTGAGATCTCCGTGCTTGTTAGCTGTGATGGGATTTAAAATCACATACGAGCAGCACTGGCAGCCATTACCCATCTTAATGAGCAGTGCTGTAAGGTGGTGATGCCTGGAAGAGGCAGAAGATCAAGGGCAGGAGGGGGTTTCTGAGGGACTTTCCTTGGGAGGAGCCGGGGTGATGAAGGAGGGAGAATAATGAAGAGGAATTTGCTTTGTAGTAGAGAACAGGGCAAAAGCCCCAGTGCTGGGAGAAGCAGCAATTCTACGTGTGAGCACAACCCTGAGAACATCAGTGGCTTTTGGGAAGTAAGCAAAAGCTTTTTTGCAGCCTTTTTGAAGGCCAGAAGCTTCAGGGACAAGCAAGAGGAAGAGCTTTCTCCTCCTTGAACTAGCCATGAGGAACATTTCTCTTGCTGACGTTCTTTGAGCTAAATATCAAAGCATTCAAGGAGTTCTGGGGGTGCATACAGGACTTCCTGAAGGTGGCCACAAAATCTGAAAGGCCAAAATCATCATCTTCTTAGTGAAAAAGAAAAAGCAGGCAATGCCTAAAATCCCTTTCCAAATTTTTCTCTTGTGGCCCCAGACAGCCCCAGGTGGACATCTCCATATGGAAGATCCAGACAGCACAACAGCCCCAGGGCATGGAGCTGAGCTGAAAATCTCCTGTGGTTTTAGGACACATCAGCACAGGGCTGGCCAGCCTTTGCCAGCCTTCCAGTCCCTTGGGGCTGCTGTGTCCTGCATCTAAGCTACACCACTCACATCTCCTTCCTAGTCCTAATGGTTTGCTGACCTGATTTTACTCTTGGTTGTGGTCTGGCACAGTGGTCCAAAGAAGGGCAATGACGCTAGAGAAGGGCTTGGAAGACAAGTCTTATGACGAGTGGCTGAGGGAACTGGGATTGTTTAGTCTGTAGAGAAGAAGGTTGAGGGGAGACCTCATTGCTCTTTACAACTACCTGAAAGAAGGTCGTAGAGAGATGGAGATTGGTCTCTTCTCAGTCACTAGTGATAGAACAAGAGGAAACAGCCTCAAGATGTGCCAGGGGAGGTTTAGGGTTGACAATAGGAAATATCTCTTCACTGACAGAGTGGTCAGGTACTGGAACAGGCTGCTCAGGGAGGTGGTGGAGTCATCATCCCTGAAGGTGTTCAAAAAGCAAGTAGATGTAGCACTAGGGACTATGATTTATCGGGCAAGGTGGGGTTAGGTTGATCTTTGGACTTGATGCTCTCATAGGTCTCCTCCAAACTTAATGATTCTGTGATTCCATAAGCAGCCTGACGTGGGTTTGCTGTTTGCACAGGGTGTCCTGGGTCCACTGAGCTCCCCAGCGCTCAGTATCTCTCTGGATCAAGGTTTGGATGAGGGAGTCAGCTCCATCATGGAGAGGGAAAGGAGCTAATGTTAGGACTTCCTCCACTGGATCAACTAACTAAACATGCAGCACCCAGTAAGGCAGCAGTAAGGTTGAAGGCAAACTGAGGCACCCAAGGAAAAGCTATGCATCCCAAAGAAAGGCTCCCAGTTCCATGTCTTCCTCCAAAGCAGCCACGGTCCCCGGCAGATGAAGGCAGCACACGCAGCAGCAGGTAGTTTCCAAACCAACTGTTGGTCTCTGGAACGCCTTTTGGCTAAGAGCCCAGCCCATGTCTAACAGCTCAGATTAAAGGTTTGTGTGCTGGCCCCACTCTTTGCTGGGCTTGAATGAGGATGAGCAATTTAGCTTTGACTTGCAAACGGAGCCAAAGCCCTAACAGACATTACAGGAGGAAACCGAGCCGCTTCCAGGAAATCCTCACCTCTACTTCTTCCCATTTGCCACAGGAAAAAAGAAAGGCTGGGAGGGCAGGGACGTGCCCTGATCATCCTGCTGCTCTGGAAAACACTTTGCTCCGCTGCTGTCGTTTCCTGCCCACCTACACCAGTGGCCTTAGTGCTCTTGGCACAGCCCGATGAACTCGGGAGCTACGAAAACATTCCGAGTGCTCGAATGAGAAGCAGCCCTGTGTTTGGGCTGAATAGCTAAAGGAGCTTGTGTGGGTTTCCCTTTCAGAGCCGGCTGAGAAAAGGTTTTGTTGTGACTCCCAGGCCAGAAGCAGTGAGGAGTCTTGTACTCTGATTGTGCCTATTGAACATCATTATTTACTCTTTAATTACAGAATCACAGGAAGTTATGTGTTGGAAGG
Source organism: Phoeniculus purpureus (assembly GCA_028565055.1). Lineage (NCBI taxonomy): Eukaryota > Metazoa > Chordata > Aves > Bucerotiformes > Phoeniculidae > Phoeniculus > Phoeniculus purpureus. The sequence continues at coordinate 3,934 of JAOXOE010077230.1, forward strand.
CACCTCAAAAGACCATCTAGTCCAACACCCCTGCTAGAGCAGGGGCACCTGGGTTAGGTCACACAGGACAGCATCCGGGCAGGTTTGAATGACTCCAGAGGAGACTCCACAGGAACCTCCCTGGCCATCGGGCGCCAGTGCTCTGTCACTCTGTCAAAAAGTTTTGCCTTGTGTTTATGTGGAACATCCTATTCTCCAGTTTGTCCTATCGTTGGACATAACTGAGAAGAGCCTGTTTCCGTCCTCCTGACACTCATCCTTTATGTATTTACAAACAATAGTGAGGTCACCTCTCCATTTCCTCTTGCCCAAGCTGAAAAGCCCCAGTCCCAGCTCCCTCAGCCTTTCCTCGTAAGGGAGATGCTCCACTCCATCATCTTTGTGGTTCTAATCTGACTTTGTGGTGCTACAAGGGCTCAAGGAGCTCAAAGCTCTTTCAGACAGGGCTCCTGCTGGACTCAGCCAGGCAAGGCTGGGGTCTGTCATTTGGCTTGGAGGCCCAAGGAGCCCCCTTCAAGACTCAACCACCTTCCCCCACAGGACATCATTGCTATGGGAGTAGCCCTCTGATGTAGACTCTGTCCTGGCTCAGACTCTCCACTTGGCAGAGTGCTAGAAGGTTCCTCTTGCACTCAAGGATTTTTCCCAGCCCTAGCACAGTGAGGGGAAGAAAAGCCAAGAGTGTGGATGGAGCTGTAGCTGTTGTAGATCTTTCTTTTGTCCGAGACCTCTGCCCTCAGACCACTGCGTCATCTCACAGCTTCTGTGTCCTCTTGAGTTCCCCCAAAACATCCCAGCAGCCGTGATGGGAAAGATATGCTCCCTCCCAGCTATCCCTGACCTTAATCTGGCACTTTAGCTCATCCTGGGACCTGACTGCAGTTTCCCACAGATCAGAGATCTAAGTGCTTGATGGCTGCAACTCTGCCTTGGGAGAACGATGCAACACACTGCCTGGAAAGACTCTCATACCATCAAAACTCATGTTCTCAGGAGACCAGCACCATGGGAAGTCCCAGTTGCAGTGGCCTGGTGCTGGTTCTGCCAGGTACCCCTTGGTGCTTCTGTGTGCAGCTCGGTGCCTTTACAGCCACCACTCAATGTCATGAGGCACACATTCAAGACTACTCAGCACCACCTCAGATCCTGGGTTCAGTTTTCAGGCCCTCACTCAAAGAAGGACATTGAGGTGCTGCACTGGGTCCAGAGAAGGGAATGGAGCTGGAGAAGGATCTGGAGCACAGGTGCTCTGAGGGGCAGCTGAAGGAACTGGGGAGGTTAACTGGAGAAGAGGAGACTCAGGGGAGACCTTCTCGCTCACCACAATTTCCTGAACTTCAGGAGGTTGGAATGAGGTGGGGGTCAGTCTCTTCTCCCCAGGAACAGGTGACAGGACAAGAGGAAACAGCCTCAAGTTGTGCTGAAGGAGGCTGAGTTTGGCCCTGAGGAACAATTTCTTCTGCAAAAGGGTTGTCCAGGCCTGCCCCAGGCTGCCCAGGGCAGTGGTGGAGTCCCTGTGTCTGGAGGGGTTGCAAAAAACATGGAGAGCACCCTGATTTCTGCTTTTAAAGTATATCAGGGTCTTTAAAGTCTGGGGCTCAACTTAGTCCAGGTAGGCTGCAAAGCAGGGAGCACCAGGATGTTTTTGGGCAATACGGATGAGACAGTCTCATCTTGAGTTACTGAAGCATAAAGGAAGAAGTGGAAGAGGACAAATATCAATGAGCATTAATATTTACTAGTCAGAACCTTGGTGTTTGGATAGTCTGTGAACTTAGATATGAAGTACTTGGAAAAGCTAGGAAGGATTTTTGGGCTTCATATTCTCATAGGTGCCAATGAATTAGATGAGCCAGCCTGAGATGCAAGAACCACAGAACATTTTGGTTGGAGAGGACCTTTAAATGCCATCTAGTCCAGCTGCCCAAGACGCTAAAGATGAAGCAGGATAACCAAAACCAGTCTAGATGAAAAAAACAACCCCCTTATGAACAATTCAGAACAAACACAGAAGTCCCAATTAAAGCCAAACCTCCCAGAGGAAAATGTGGATCTAAGAGAGGTTTTTGGCTGAGTTTGAAGTTTGGTTCAACTTGGGAGTTGCTGGTATGTGAATTATAACTGTTGGCTTCCTGCCTCACTGCCTGTGCCTGTGCTGCACGGGCCGTGTGTGAGGGCTGTGGTTTATAGACAGAGGAGTGTTGATTTATCCATGTAGGTTTGAAGCCATCCATCCATGGGCTGCAGATGCTACACACACAGTGCATCAGATGTCCCTGGTGGTGTTATTCTTCCTGACCCTGGAAATCTGACTTCAGCCAGGCAAGACTCCAGCTGGAGGAACATCTTGGCCCACACACTCTATGGTCACCCGGGTGACATCGGGATAACCCCATCAGTGTCCAAGGAGTGCTTCCTGCTCTGCATGTGCATGGCCAGAAGGGAGATGACCCCACCATGCTCCTGGCCCTGTAAGTGTCCTCAGAGAGGGCTTCACTTCCTGCAGCATCACACTGATGACCTGCTCCCGGCAATGCCTCATGTTGGTTTGTCTGGCTGAGCCATGCACCTTGCAGAAAGATGTGGGAGATGTTCCTGCCCCGGCACTAAGAGGTAGACCAGTTAACACTTTGAATTGTGCCACCTACTAAGGCACATCCAACATGGCACTTCAGTCCGTGTATTGAATCCCAGGTGCCCCACCAAGTGGTTTCTCTGCAGCATAAAAAGCCCCTTCCCTGAGTCTGTCTTGCAGAGCACTCAGATCTCCTGCTGGAGGCACTGAGGTATGTTCTGCCCATCAGAGGAGTTCTTAGCTTGCTTCCAAGCCATGTTCTGGTGTAACCACAAGGGATGTCCCTCACTGGGCTCAGGTTCTCCCAGCTCTCTCTCTAGAGCTCACATACCCACCCTGGTGAAACATAGATACTTCAGACAACATGGATGAAAGGATGGGGTCCACCAGGCTCACTGCGGGGAGCCCAGTTTCCCACCCCGCTTCTCTCCTTGCTCTCCTCAAAATGCCAAGCATCCTTTCTTCCAGGGAGCAGGGCACATGGTACCACCAGGAAGCGCCTGCTGGGTGGAGCCCAGAGTGAGGGACTTTTCACAGTGCCTCAAGGAGGCCCCTCTCCAACCACCCTACAATCACAATTTGCAAGGACAACCAGTGTCAAAGCCCATTTGAAGGATGAGTACGTCGGGAAGAGCCATTGCTACAGCAAGGGGAAGACGCGACTTTTTCTAGGTGGTCCTGCTCTGGCAGGGGAGTTGGACTAGATGATCTTTTGAGGTCCCTTCCAATCCCTCGTGTTCTGTGATTCTGTGATGCTCCTGCCGGTCTCTCCCATCCACACAGCCTCCATTAGGCAAAATCTCTGCCTTCCTACTTAGTGCCTTGAGGAACAAGGTAAAGGGGGAAGGGAAGCAGATCTCAGCGCTGGGCTCATACATTTCCACCCATCAGAAAGCAATTTGACATGATTACAGATGTTTCTATTCTGGTCTGCAATTGCAAGTTTATTAGTTAAGAGCACACCAGTAACTCTGCACTGTGACTGCATTAGGAGGAGCACTCCAGCCTCATAATCTTCTGAATAAGACACTTAAGGAAACATCCACAGCAGTTATAACCTCTGATGGATCTCTGCCTGTGGCATGACTTCATGTGCTCATGGTGGGAATGAGGAGAGGAGAGGGGGAAGCGGGTGATAAATCTTCCAGCATGGAAAGCCACAGCGCAGCAGCAAATCACAGACATCATTATGGAGGAGGTTCACAAGATATTGATCTGCTTTCTCTGTTTAAAGCCCAAAAAGGGAATCAAGGGGAAGGAAATTAAAAGGGCAGAAGCTGCGAAGGGAGATGCACAGCAGGAGCTGCCCAGAGACTTCCATAAACCATCACAGCAAAGCACAACCCTTCCTGGGAGACTCTTTGCCAAACCACACGTCTCCTACAGTGGGAGATGGAGCATGGAGGTACATCATGGAATGGGGTGTAACAGCTGAATCAGGGGATGTAAGCAAGGGGACACCCTTCTCCCAAAGACTTGATGCCTGAGTGGGTGCTCCAGGGACCCTTGAGCATTTCCAGCAGACACTAATAAATCCTTCTAGGAACCCATGGGGTAGTGGAGTGGTTTTCTTCACAGCAACAGGGAATTATTACAAGCATAGACAAGGCAAGGGCAGTTTTTGGACCCACACCCTAAAGTACCCAAAATCCCTTGACCAAATGTTGTCCATCCAAGGGACATAAACCTTGACAGTAGTTGAGGTACTAAAAGTTTACCAGGGTCACTCAGATTTACAGCAGAATCAGGTGACTGAGGTTTAGTTTTGCTTCTCCTGTGGCACAAACATCTTCCTAGACTGTGGGGTGATCCTTCCACTCTGTAATTTAAAATCAGTGATTACATAAACAGTGTAAAAATAAAATCCAAGTCAATTTCAAGGACATGAACGTGGTCGGACTTGATGTCAGGGTCTCCTCCAACCAAAATGATTCTGTGAAATTAAGGTTATTACTGCCAACATCTGCTCTCTGAAGAGGAGAGACAACTGTGAGGTTTTGCTTGTGAAGGGGAGAGGCTTCTTTGGCTTGAACACTTTTTCAAATTAAGCAGAAAAAAGGCCAGTCTAGAGGAGCTTAGGCAACCTCCCCCTTCAGCAGCGGTAAAATCTGGACTGGTCCTGCTGAAGGACCAGCAGATTCGGACTGGTGCTGCTGGAGTATGCCCTCCCTGCAGCATCTCACCTCTCCCAAGGGGATCACTCAGACCTACAAAGCTAAATTAGGCAGGAATAGAATCACCTCCCACATCTGACCTCTCTTTCCCTCTAACAGACCTTGGGGAGATTTAGCCCTAGGTCTGGTGGTGAAGCTACAAGGTTGCCCTTCAGGGGGACCCACGCAGGTTGGGGGTTTATTTACCAAGCGCTGGCCGTGCTGACGCACTTCTTGTACTCGTGGACTACATCCCAGCGGTTGCTGCCTTCCAGCAGCTCCTGGGTCGAACTCTGCAATCCTGCTGCTGCCTCTTGGATTTATTTGTGAGGACAGAAGGTCACGACACAGGACCCAGCCTAGCGACAGCGGCAGGGTGCAACGTTTCCAGGCCGGTTCCTGCTCAGCTCCCAAAGTGCTGCTCAGTGGAACCCCTTGTGAGCAACAACCGTCAACTATCCACCAGTGGACCAGCTCCCTCTGCTGCTGCTTCTTCCAACTTGACCCAAACCGCATTTGTGAGAGATGCAGAGCCTCCAGAAGCTGCAGCTGATCAATTTAGGGCAGCAGAGCACGTGTTTTGGGACCGAGGGGGTCAGCTGGCTCCCTGCAAGGTGCCTGGTGACATACAAAGTGCTCTCTGAAGCTTTGAACACATGAGGTGAACAGAAGTTCTGGGTAACAGGTAGCACAAGCAGCCTTTTTCTGGTTTATTTTGAAAATGTTCTGATCTGGACAGTCTGAATCAATGGGCTGAGGTTCAACGAGGCTAAGTGCTGACTCTTGCACTCGGGGCTTGTGTCAGCACCAGAGTGGTCAGCAGGACCAGGACAGGGATCATCTGCCTGTACTGAGCACTGGTGAGGCCCCAACTCAAATCGTAGGTTTGGGTTGGGACCCCTCACTGCCAGAAGGATGCTGAAGAGCTGGAGCGTGTCCAGAGAAGGGCTGGGGAAGGGTCTGGAGCACAAGTGCTCTGAGGAACTGCTGAGGGAACTGGTGGGGGTTTGACTGGAGAAAAGGAGGCTCAGGGGAGACCTTCTCACTCTTCACAACCTCCTGAACTTCATGAGGTTGGAGTGGGGTGGGGGTCTGTATCTTCTCCTAAAAAACAAGAGACAGAACAAGAGGAAATGGCCTCAGGTTGTACCAGAGAAGGTTTATCTTGGCCCTGAGGAAGAGTTTCCTCTGCAAAAATGGTCATGGAAGGCCACCCAGGGCAGTGATGGGATGCCCATTTCTGGGGAGATTGAAAAGCTTGGAGATGAGGTGCTGAGGGACAGGGGCTAGTGATGGGCTTAGTAGAGTTAGATTAATAGCTGGACCAAATTAGCTTAAAGATCTTTTCCAACCAAAGCAATTCTATGATTCTGATTCTGTATTACTCTAATCACTGCACCCGGTACCTTCAATCTCAGTTGGGGTGTAAATCTCAAGAGCTTGTCTTGAACCAAGGCATTTTATCAGCCCAGGATTTGCATCACTGGCCCTTGGAGATGTGGAGGTGCCAAACATCATCTGAGCTGGCAAAGATGGGGATTGGCAGCAGAAAGATGAGAAAACTGATCCACTGTTTTGTTGAACAGCATCACCCAACACAGGAGGAGCCATAGTGATGATAATCCTACAGCCACCACCTGTCCTGAGCTGGCCCAAGTCCCCCAACATGCTTGGCAGTGTGTGTGACTTAGCAGGAGATGGTCCATCTGTAAGAGTCAGTCAGAATTACCTCAACATAGTCATCACGGACTTGGACAACAAAGCCACAGAACTGGACACTAAGGTACAAGAATGTACCCAAAACTCAAACCATCGCAGCAGAAAGAGCCAGTAACACCTACGCCACACAGTGGTGCTGTTTTCCCCTCTACCTGGCATGGAACGGATAACACCAGACTGTCAAGGAAGATGGATCACCAAGGGCCACCCTGACATCCATGAAGACTTCAGATGGACTTTGCTCATTATAATACCAGAACACACCTCCTCGCTGAATGAGGAGTAAAGCCCTGCAGGAGAGTAGCCCAGGGAAGGAAGAAGGATGCACCCCCTTTGCAGAGCAATGTCCTCCTGCTCACGTTCCTTCTTGGCAGGCCCAGCAAGCAGGCAGTGATGACAGAGGGCCATCCACTGCTGACACCCCAGAGGGATGAACATATTCTGTGCAGCGCACAGAGCAAGGAGAGCCTTCCTTCACAGAGCAAGGAGAGCCTCACACTCTGCCTGGCAAGGTCTTCCAGGTCTGCCCCATCCATTGAAGGAGAATTCATATTCTCTTCAGACATCTTGGATTGTATGGATGTGTTTCCAGCTTGACCATGACCTGTTCCCACTAGGACTCCCAAGGGGAGGGAATGTGCAGAAGAGAGAAGAAAAGAGGAGTCAGAAGAGTGGAGAATGGGACGCAATAGCCAGATGGATATTTACAAGAGCTTGTCCAGTCCTGATCTTGGCAGGGACCAGCCCCCGTCTCCTTCTCCAGTGTGGAGAACCACCTAGATCAGTGATGGTGACACAGAGGGTATTCAAGCTCCAGGGTGAAGTGTTTTTGCAGAGGACACCAAATGGGAAAGGAAGAATAGTTGAAGCAAGGGCGAAAGCACTAGAGACCTGCCTACAAGATAACTTCACAGTCCCAGATGGGGCAGAAAAGCCCAAGAAACAGTCAGATTCAGCAGGATAAAAGAAAAGCAAGCAGCTCTGGACAGCAGCTGCAGAGGCCCCTTCTCAGGGGTGTGAAGAGGAGCCAACTTTATGATGCTCCATTTTTCTCTCATAGCCTGAGGGCTGTCAGCTGCTGGAGACATCTAATCTTCTTGGCAGCTTGGAGCTCCTGGATTCTCATCTTTACCTTCATTTCCACTGGAAACCACTGATGGAACTTCATGATGGTGAAGCACAAGTTCATCACAGAATCACAAAATCATTAAGGTTGGAAAGGATCTCTAAGATCATAAAATCCAGCCTTCAACCCAACATCTCCATGACCACTAGACCATGTTCCAACATCACACGAAGGACATGAGGGTGAGAAAACTCAACCTCTGCATTTCACACCACGGACATTTCAGCAAACCCTGCTAGAATGGTCGCAGCCGGCTAGAATTGCTTATTAGATTCTGTGACCTGCTGACTGCCTGCTCTTAAGTGGAGCAATTTGATGATGTCAGCCCAATAATCCCGGCATTAGCTTAAGAGGAGCCATAAATCACTGACAATGAGTTAATCACTTGAGCTTGTAGCTGAGACATGCAATATGTTGTTCTAAAATGAAGAAAAATTCATCAGACCAAACCCCCATGTCCCTCCCCACTGCTTTCTGCTGCTGCTGCTGCTGACAGGAGAGTGATCCTGGGTGAGATTTGCTGTGAAATCACTGTTTCCTCCCAGCTGAGCAGAAGGAAGACTAAAGCAGCTCTTGAGGTAACTCCAGATTTAAGATGTCACCGAGTAATTCAGGAGGAGAGCTTTGTAGAAGAAGAAGAGAAAACATCACCCTATTTTATCACTTCACGATCTTGTGTCAGCTTTCACCCAAGGATGTGAAGATGTTGTAAACGCAGCAGGATGCTGAACACGGCATTATCCCTCCTGCAGGAAGGATTAAGACAATTCTTTTTCCACATAAATCCTTGTGCAAAACAGAATTCCATGAACTAGCTGAACCTTGTCCTTCTTGTCTGAAGCCTGGCTGAGCTGGCAAAGAGTTTATGCCTGAAAATCTTTGTGAGGGTGCTTTTGGAAATCACAATTTTTCATGAGGGGAAGCTGAAGGAGAGGGCTGCTTGGCTTTTGCAGCAGCACCTGTAGTCCTCTCCAGCAATGCAACATGCACAGTCACAGCTCTGGTGCAGGTAGTCAAGAGCCCTCCCCAGACTTTGGCCAGAAATGCCTCCAAGAAATTGTTTCTCATTGAAGAAGTCATTCCCTTTCATGTGTCCATCTCACACTGGATTTGAAGGACCTCCTTTATTTCCCCACTTCTTTCCCAAAATAAGAAGTCCACCCCTGCCCAACTACCCCGCTTACAGAAGTCCTGACAGTCCTTTTCCTTCTTCACAGGGCCACCAGCATCTGAAATCCTGGACTGACAACCTGCAAGAGACACATGTCCTTCGAGGCCAGCAACAAGAGGACAGATCGGACATCCCACCAAACAGTAACTGGCACTTACACTTGGACGACTGAAATGAGCTGGGTGGGACAGGGATCATCACAAGAAACGAGAGGGAGTGTGGACCCATAGGTGGGGCAATGTTGGTGCAGTCGGTAGGGTTGTCTTTCAGGTGATTCAACAGGAGCACAGAGCACTGGGTTATTTCCTCATGGATTTGTTCCAGACTCTAATTCCTCACAATGTTCTCATCTTGTCCTGCAAACAATCATTCTTTCAAAGCAAAATAAAGTCAAGGACCATCTATCCTGGCATACCAGGTCAATTGTACCTCTCCAAAGCCAGCAAGCTCGTAATAAGATACCAGAAAGAAGATGGACTGGGAGGACCTTGTTGCTCCCACATAGCTTCTGGGATAATGACCAAACACCAGGTTGCGTAAAGCCAAAGAACCTCTATCACTGGGAGGGCTGGGAGGATGTTTCTCCTTGCCCTGACCTCTTTGTGATATTTTCCCATTTTTTTCCACCGTGAAGCCCTAATTAACGACAGATGCATGGAGCTCTCAGGCTGAGCGTGCCTGAAGCCAGCACAGGAGAAGGACCAGCATGCCCTGTTCCCAGCGTTCGGCCAGAACCACGGCCAAGGGGGTCACTCTAAAATAAAAGGCTTCATGGTGTGAACTTTCCAGAGGAAGCAAGCTTTCTCCTGGAAAGAACAGAAAGTGTGTGTGGCGGGAGCAAGTGGCTCCTTGGGGGCTGCCTGAGCAGGAAGGAAGATGTTTTGATTCATTCTAGGTGTGAAACTTGGCCAAGGATCCTTGCCAGGTGTTTGTGTTGGCTTCACTTCATTGCCAAGCTGTGCTTCCAGCAGGAACTTTGCTTCTCAATGCTCGCCTCTTCATATCCATAACCAGGAGAAGAGAGGACAGTCAGCAAGAGCAGGGTTGGTGGAAGGGCTCAGATTAGACTGAACTGTACCAGCACATTGTAGGGTTTATAGATGATCCCTAGAGTCAACTTCACCTCCATCTCTGTGATGAAAACCAAGAACATCTTGGTGCTGGAGAGGATGGACAGAAGGGCAACTGGGCTGATTAGGGGTCTGGAGAACAGGTCTGATGAGAAGAGGCTGAGGAATCTGGGGCTGTTCAGCCTGGAGGAGACTGAGGGGAGACCTCATTGCTGTCTACAACTACGTGAGGCAGGTGTTGACCTCTTCCTAGTGACTAGTGATAGGACAAGAGGAAATGGGATCAACTTGTGTCAGAGGAAGTTCAGACTGGATATTAGGAAGAATTTCCCAGAAGAAGTGGGGAGGCCTTGGAACAGGCAGCCCAGGGAGGTGGGGGAGGCATCATGCCTGGAGGTGTTCAAGAAATGAGTAGACATGGCATTTGAGATGGTTTAGTGTTTGGGGGTTGTAGGGTAAATGGTTGGACTTGATGAAGGTCTTTTCCAACCTTCTTGATTCTGTGAACCCACGCTGTCACCAGCACTTTGGGGTAGTTTTCCCGGTGAAGCAGATCAAAGCAAACACCTACAGCCAGGGCGTGAGAAGTCAGATCCAGGGCAGCCCAAGTCATTGGAGCGGACGGTCTTTGATCAGCCCCAACTCAACAACTTCCCACAGACAAGGCCAATTCAGACCAAGCCTTTGTGCTTCTGGACAGAATTACATCAGGCCAGGGGACAGCCAACAGCCTTCCCAGGCTGCAGGAACGGAAAGGTCCTGAGATAGCCTGGCAGCAGGCTTAAAGAAAACAAAAGGAAGCTCTACTTCACACCCCTCACAGAGACAGCACAGCTCATTGCCAACAAATCTCGCCACGTGACATCCACCGTCAGTGATGGGAAATCGAGCAGATTGTGTTCTGGCCCCCATCTGCCCCTGTATTCGTGAATTCCCTGAATGCAAGGAGTTTCCTTCCCTTCACAGAGTATAAGAGCACAACTTCTGCTCTTTTAACACATCCCTTCCTCTTATCCCTTTGCAGAAGCCTCAGAGGTGAGTGACCTGCTAGCACAGAGTCAGTAAGGGTGGCAAAGACCTTCACAGTCATCTAGTCCAACCGTCCACCCTACAACCCCTAGCCACTAATCTATCTCCTGAAACACCATGTCTACATGAAGAAAGCATCACCTGCTCCCCCTCCACTTGTGTTGCTCTCTTCCCATTTCACAGAATCAATAGAATCACAGAACATTAGGCATTGGAAGGGACCTCGAAAGATCATTTAGTCCAATCCCCCTCCCACAGCAGGATCACCTAGACCAAGTCGCACAGGAACACATCCAGGTGAGTTTAAAACATCTTCAGTGAAGGAGATGCCACAACCCCCCTGGGCAGCCTGTTCCAGTACTCTGTCACCCTCACTGGGAAGAAGTTCCTTCTGATATTTATCTGGAACCTTCTATGTTCCAGCTTACTCGCACTGCCCCTCGTCCTATCACTAGATGACATTGAGAAGAGCCTGGCTCCATCCTCCTGACACCCACTCATTTACAGGCATTAATGAGGTCACCCCTCATTCTTCTCATATGTGTGATAAAGGGTTCTTCCTCCTCTGCTTTCCTCTAACTCCTCTTGGCACCCATTTACTTCTTGTCTCTTCCTTCCCTCCTCCCTCTATTTCCTCCTTCCCAGTGCTCTTTTCTATTCTGTTGACTCTGGCCATGCTGGAGTGTGAACTGACCCCAGGTCTCAGTGATGTAAAGCAGCTCATATCTTCACTGTGAGATCATGTGTGCACATCCCCACTGCATCTCCTGGGGCTGGTTCTCCTCTCCACCTTCCATGATTCAGTCATTTCTTACGGTTCCATCTCATTCACAGCACCTGGAGTAACGTCCTTGTGGTGTCACAGCCCAAAAAGGGGGTTGCAGCACAGCAGTCTGTTGCAAGGGGGCATGAGGGAGGAATGTAAGCGTGTGACCTGAGACTTGGGGGACTGCTCAGGGTGAAAAGGACCAGGTCTACACCCATGCAACATGAAATGGATGAGAAGAGTGTGAAGTTCAAGTGCAAACTGTGCCCAGAATCATGCCCAGGTTCCTCTCAGAAGGGATGTTAATTTACCTCAACAGAGATGCAGGCTTCTCTAGAGAAGGGTAACAGAGCTGGGGAAGGGTCTGGAGCACAGGTGCTCTGAGAAGTAGCTCAGGGAACTGGGGAGACTGAACTGGAGAAAAGAAGATTCAAGTGAGACCTTCTCACTCTCCACAACACCCTGAGGAGTGCTCAGGAGGTTGGAGTGAGGTGGGGGCCATCAGGTTGTGCCAGGAGAGAATTAGTTGGTCCTGAAGAACGATTTCTTCCCCAAAAGAGTTGTCAAGGCTTGACCCAGGCTGCTTAAGGTACTGGTGGAGTCTCTGTGTCTGGAGGGGTTGCAAAGCTATGGTGATGTGGAGTGAGGAACAGTGGTTATTTGGGACCTGGCAGTGCTGAATTAATGGTTGAACTCAATGATCTTAATGATCTTTTGCAACCAAAACCATTCTGTGATTCTGTAAGTCTCCCACTGCTGTCCTCCTGTCACTCTGGCATCACCATCTCCTTTCACCACGAAGGGTGAGGACCGAAGACAACCCCTCTTAGACTCACATCTACTCATTGAAGATGTCCAAGCTCTGCTGCCTGCCTTCCTCATCATTCTAGACATGGTCACTCCCTGCACATCACTTCACCTGTCGCATCTCATCACAGCAACAAGAGGCGACCCAGTAGACAGGGCAAGTGGCTCCAGACTTGGCTCCAGACCAAGCACCCCATTTCCTCAGGATGAGACCAACATCCTGCATTTCCCTAACACCTGCATCTTGAGAGGCAATTTAAGGACAGTCTTCATCTATGAATGTTCTGGGTTTCGTTGCTCAATGTCAGACCTTTATTGTCACAAAACGGATATAGTGGTGAGCCCTGTCACTTCCACTCACTGGTGGGAAATGGACCTTGCCATGAACCAGCTCCCACATTCCCTGGAGTATTAACTCATGTCATGCTCTTAGGACACTTATGAACAGCCCTGCCTCTAAGTCCTGTGCTTTAACAGAGACCCTAGGCCACCAAATCCATGAATGCTTGAATGGGACCTACAGCCTAGTTCCAGGCATCGGTGGGTGCCCTATAGATCAGGGGACTCCCAGCAGTGCAGGGAGAACCATATGGGAGAAGGGCTGCTCAAGAACGCATCCTGAAGGGCTCATCATAGGGATAGGCAATGACAAAGCCCCAGCTCCCCAGGAAAGCACCTGGCAGCCCTTTCTCTTGAGAGCAAGGAGATGAAAGCACCCAGGTGCACAACCAGGCAGCTGCAAGGGGCCCCATCATCCATCCTCACATGGCACCTTCCCAAAGCTGGGTCAGTGTGTTGCGACCTGCTCAGCTCATCAGTCAGATCATCTCTGGGATGTCTGCTAGGGTCCCATGCATCCTCACTGTTCTGGCCTGTGGAAGTGGGTATCTGCACTGAGGAAGACAGGAAGGGGAGCTGGCTTTCGGAAGCTCTTGTGTGGCGCCTCCCTTCAAATCAAGAGAATACAATTTCCCAAGGATCTCCCATCAGTGATTTGGCAGTATAACATCCCCTAGCAGATGTCCTCAGGGGGATCCTGTTGGTGAAGACTGGGTCTACCCTGTCTGTCTCCACACCATGCACTGGAGCTCATCACCAGGTACATCTCCAGATCCAGAGCTGCCTGTCCACCTCTATCTGTTTCCCACCCCACCGCCAGACACAAGCTCCTGCTTCCAATAGGACCTGTCTGAGCAGGCATTGTGCATGGCTCAGGGGAGAAGTTGGTTGTATGTGGGAATTAACTTCCAACACAGCCACAAAGTCTGAAGGAAAAGAAAAAAATATTAAATATCAAAACGAAACTTGCTCAAAACAGAACCCTGAAGGGACAAAATCCCCGGCCTCAAAACAGCTTACGTATCTCAGGTTTCTGGTGGGTTTTTTACACCAACCTTGGCTCAATCCTGGCCAGATTCCTTCACAGTGTTTCCAAACACGTTGCTTTCTCAGTGCAAAAGCCTTGATCCCAACCCACTAATCCTTTGGTTCCCTCTGCACTCCCCAGATCTACCAAATATGCTTCAACCACAGGACCACCTTCCCCAACAGCCCTGTGATGCATCTCCACCATCTTCCCTCCTGTTGGTCCTAAATGGTCTAAACACTCCAGGGCCTCTCCTGTCTGAAGCAAACTCCACCCCAGATCCAATGGGCTCCTCTTCAGCTGCCCAAAGCCCTGGGACAATCACCATCTTAACCAAGAGTCTCCAGGGGTGCCACCTCCAAAAGGGTTTCAAACAATCACTCTTTATCCAGCAAATGCATGAACCTAAATTTAAGAGACACTTTTGTGCATTTCTCCAGCTGACCAGATGTGGAGCATCTTGCAGTTACAGGGCAAAGCTTCCTTCCCAACACACATAGCTCCTCCATCCTGAAGTGGGCCAGGGGAGCTTTGTTCTCCCTTCAGTCCCCAGCCTCTGCATTTGCCATCCTGCAATATCCTTACCAGAGGTGAGATTCTGTTGGCAAATTAAGCACCTAAGTGTATGCTTCCTGATGTTGGACATCGATAGGAGACAACGGAGAAGTCTCAGATGCCTGTTTTCAGGCCATCAAAGCAAGCCTAGGTGTCTTAAAGATCTTTTCCAATCTTAATGATTCAATGGCCTACATTTCCTCTGCAAAAAGTAGTTTCCACCCCAAACACACCTGCTGAGGCAGATTAGGTTCTGTTTATCCTGCAAGATGGAGGCTTTGAAGGGTGGGTGTCAGGAGGATGGAGCCAGGCTCTTCTCAGTGTCATCTCATGGTAGGATGAGGAGCAATGGGTGTAAGGTGGAACACAGGAGCTTCCACATCAATATGAGAAGGAACTTCTTCACAGTGAGGGTGACAGAGCACTGGAAGGGGCTGCCCAGGAGAGTTGTGGAGATGTTTAAGACCCGCCTGGATGTGTTCCTGTGTGACTTGGTCTAGGTGATCCTGCTGTGTCTGGGGGATTGGACTAAATGATCTTTCGAGGTCCCTTCTGATCCCTAACGATTCTATAATTCTTTGTGCTCACGTGCACTACCTTACACAAACAGTCTGATCCCATCCCCTGCTACGATGCTGGGCTGGCTACAGAGGAAAAGGCCATGTCCCTTGGAAAAAAGGCAAAAGGTTATTTCAGTAGGAAAAAATAAAGGACAGGGAACAAGCACAGCAGAGCAGGGCTTGAGAACCTGGGGTTTTCTTCATGGGCCAGATTCAGACCCACTCAGCCCCAATTTCTACTGTCCCCTTTATAAAGATCTTACAGTCCCTCTCCCTCATGACTAAGAAAATACCCGAAGCCAGGAAAGAGACTATAAAGCTACCAAATGCCTCCAGTTCTGTAAAAATGGAGTTAGGCAAAGAGAGGAGATAGTGGGGTAGCATTCGCTGGCTTCCTATCCCACCTCCAGTGCAGGCAAGGATCCCATCTGGTCGGGCAGCAACTAAACCCAAGGCTAATCCTCCAGCCTAGCAAGGAAACCCACCAATGCTACAGATTTCCCTGGAGGGGAAAGAGCCAGGCTGTGCCAGAGAGAAATAGGATGGTACCGGACTTCCACCTGGTGACCCTTCACAGTGCAGGGAATTTCCAGAGATGAAAAGATCTCTGAGCTTTGTTTGATGAGTTATCCTCTGGTAGTGACTTCCCTTCATCTGCCGCTGTGTTTTGACACGTTTACTGTGCTCTTTTGATCTCCACCTTCGCAGTGACACTGCAGATCATAATTTCCAGGGAAGGATTAAATATTTTGATGTCTCCACAAGCAGCAGCTGCTGTCACTGGCTCAGAAGCAGCTGCAGCACCTCACAAACCTCATGCTTTGAGCCAGAGAAAGCTGATCACTGGCTGAGATCAGGAAGGCATTTCCTCCTGCAGAGGCAAACGGGACACACAGCTACGCAAGAAAAGTTTCCATACTTTTCTTTGAAGCTCCTGGACTTTGCAAAATCTCACTACAGCCAGAACTCTCCCAGACCATTGCAGGCTGCACACTCTGGACATCCAGCCTGAGGATGATGAAGGAAGTGGAGCACCTCTCTTATGAGGAGAGGCTGAGGGAGCTGGGTCTCTTGAGCTTGGAGGAGACTGAGGGGTGACCTCGTTAATGGCTATAAATATGTGAGGGGTGGGTGTCAGGAGGATGGAGCCAGGCTCTGCTCAGTGTCATCTAGTGATAGGGGCAATGGGTGTGAGCTGGAACAGAGGAGGTTCCACATAAACATGAGAAGGAACTTCTTCCCAGTGAGGGTGACCAAGCACTGGAAGGGGCTACTCAGAGGTGTTGTGGAGTCTCCTTCTCTGGAGACTTTTAAGACCCACCTGGATGTCTTCCTGTGCGACTTGGTCTAGGTGATCTTGCTGTGGCAGAGGGATTGGACTGGATGAACTTTCTAGGTCCCTTCCAATCCCTAATGACTCTATGATCTATGACTTCTTTATGACCACTTTTCATACGTTTTGCATCCTTCAAGAACCTGAACACGTGTTCCTTGATACCCCCCATCATCACATTTATCCCATTGCTTCCAGAAAGCCACCTGCATCACAGGCTCTGTTATTAATCTCATGACTAGTTCAGTCAGAGTCTTCTCCCCAAAATGAGTTCATTTACTCTAACACCTCACCTATTGAATTTCATGGCACAAATTCCACTATCCCTTTATTCTCTTGGATTTCTCATCTGCATCAGTCAAGAAAGGTTTGAGAGCAACGTTCCAGACACTTGAATCTTTGTGACTTCTGCTGTAGGGTGTCAACAGCCTGTGTTAAGTTTCTACTGTTCTCTTACAAAGCCCACTCCTCTTTCCTTCATGTTGTGTTAATTAATACTTGCCTAATTCCACTCTGAGGAGGGCTGCTGCTACAAACCTTGAGCTTGCATCATACCCTGAAGACTGCACATAAGAGAAATCTCCCTTCCATCCTACCCAGAGCTAGGTCTTCCACAGCTGCTCAGGTTCAGTGGTGATGCTTACACAGCTGCTAAGACAGCCAAGCACTCTGTAAGTGCTGCATATTCTCTCCACACTAGTCTCAAAATGGAAGAGTTACAAGGCAATTCCCTTCCCTCACCCATCCTTCACAAACCCGAACTGACACCACTTCTAAAGACCAGTAGGTTGGTTTCACATCTCCATTCAGCAATGTCAATCACTTGAATCCACATTTCCCTCGCTTCCCTTCGCCAGCATGGACACTTAATGCTAAAACCATCCCAAAGAGCTCCACAAATCCCACTGCAGAGAATAAAGAGCTCACCTGGAGCAACAAGCAGTTTGGTTCCACCTCCCCAGGTGGGCTTATCCCATGCTCCAGAAGCAGCACTGTGTGACAGGCCCTTACAAAATGGGCCACTTCATTCAGCCACTTCAGTGGGTGTTGGTGGCCTTGGACACTTCCAGTGATGGATGAAGCTCTGAGAGAAGCTATAAGTATCCATACACCTTTGCACAGACCTCCTCGACCCTCTCTACCTCCGTAGAGCTAATCCACATGACTAGCACATTTCAGCAAGAACAATCTGAGTCTTGCTGGTGTCACCCGAAGGTTCTAAGGGAAGGAACTGAACTCAACTCCCTGTACATGTCCTCAGTCACACACATCCACACACGTGCAGTGAGCACAAGATGGTCAATCTATCTGTCTGTCCCAAATCTCTGTTCCCCCTGGCTGTCTGGTAATCATCATCCAGCAGTACATCTACAGCGAGCTACAGTAGCTCTCCCACTGGTAGATGCTTCTAAGCACGAGAGCATTAGCCATTGAAGTTCTCCCTTCCAGAGACCCCTCTGACAGCTGACGCTGCCTGCACTAAATGAAACAGGGACGATGATCTTTCCCTTATGAAGAGTGACCAACACACAACAAGTCCATCTACAGGGAGCAGCACGAGACACTCAAACATTTTTGACAGAGAAGACCCAGAGCAGCTGCACACTCACTGTGTTTGATGGTGAGTCTGGTCCCTGAGCCAAAGGTCAGCTTGTCATAGCCAGTGACACAGTATTTCCTCCCATAACAAAAAGGCCAACAAGCCACTTAAGAAGCACCTCAAAGTAGCCTCTGTGTTCTCCTTCCCCCATGGAAAGCTGAAATGGGCTCAGAGGGAACCTCTACAGGACATTGGAGTGGAAGCTCAATGACTTTGACAAGAGATGCCCAGGAAAGCTGCACACACTCACTGTGTTTGACGGCCAGTCTGGTCCCTGAGCCAAAGGTCACCTTGCCGTAGCTGGCAGCACTGTCCCACAGCACTTCCTTCTATAACAAAAACTCGGGCAAGCACCAGCTCTGCCCCAAATCCATCAGCTCTCACACAGGTTAATTCATCATTAACATCCAGGAGGTCAGCTCATTCCCACCAACAGCAAGGGTCTGAAGGCAGAAGTAGCCTTGAGAAGAGATCTCTTGGGTTCCTCACCTACAGGAGATGGCATCTAGGACTCTGATACAAACAAGAGCCTTGTTAATTCAGCCTTTCTGCAGCAGAGCAAAGGACAACGTGTCAGGGCTGTGCTAGGCAGAGCCATCAGCAGTGACCTGTGGCTGCCACAGGTCCTGACTCATGGTTGTGGCACCAAATGCATTTCCCTGAGCAAGAGAGTCCTAGACCTGGGTCTGCTTGGGTGAAAGGTAGAGAGCAGGAGGTGGCAGGACTAAGCAGAAGGAGAATATCCAGAGCCTTGTTGAATGAAGGTATCAGCTGCTGCCAAAACAACCACACAAGACCGATCCATCCATCCATCCATCCAACCAACCATCCAGCCTGATACTGCTGTTTCCAACAGAGCCCAGCAGGACTTAGGAGAGGAGGGGATGTGCTGTTCCTGTCCTTTCTCCTTCAGTCTGGGTTTATACCTACCGGGATGCACCGCTAGTTGTGTCCCGCTGCCAAAGGTCACTTTCCAGGTGGACAATGAAGTTGCACAGTGACTCATCCACTTACAAAAACCACACACATCTCCACCACGAACGCCTCAGTTCCTGCCCACCCGTGGACTACCAGCAGCCTAGGGTTCACAGAGCAGCAGAAGTTCTCTAGCTAGAGACGTTTCTAAGCACAGCAGCATCATCCTTTATCTGCGACTGCTCGCTGATTTGGGACTTTCATGTAGATTCACCATTCCAGAGACTCCAGTGGTGTCTTAGACTGTATTAAATGAACCTGTGTAAATCATAGAATCATTAGGATTGGAAGGGACCTCAAAAGATCATCTCGTCCAATCCCCCTGCCAGAGCAGGATCCCCTAGACCAAGTCACACAGGATCATATCCAGGCGGGGGAAGCCAAAGCCCATAAGATCAGACCTTGGGGCTTCTGGAGAATTTGATCATTCAGTTCCCAAACGTCTCACAATGAGGAAGAAGAGATAGAGGAGCAATTCCAGCTCCCAGTGCCATTGGCTCCTACAACAGGAGGTGCAGTTCCCTTCCCAAAGGTGACTCTCTCTGCACCGTGCAAACTCTGAGACATTCAACTGAAGATAGGTCCCTGTTAGCCCTGCAAATGGCCTTGTCCACACCTATTGCAAAAGTGATCGTTGCAACAGAGACAGTGCTGCTACCCAGGACATGGGAAAGCCACGTTTCAGGTGAGCTCAGGCATCCAAGAGGTAGTTTCTGTGTGTGACATGGTCTAGGGGATCCTGCTCTGGCAGGGGAGTTGGATCTGGACTGGATGATTTTTGGAGGTCCTTTCTAGTTCCTAATGTCCTGTGATTCTGTGACAACACCCGAGAAACTCCCCTGCCTGACAGCCCCCATTCTCTGCATTAAATGATGGAGTGCCTGTGCTCTACATCCCATCTGCTACGTGACTCTGATACAACAAGTGAGTCTACAGGGCGCCCCGCTGGATGCTCAAAGGCTTTAGACAACGAACACACAGGAAAGCTGCAACTCACCGGGTTGGACAGACAGTCTGGTCCCAGAGCCAAAGGTAGTCTTGTAGTCAGAACTATAATCACACAGCATTTCCTCCCACAACAAAAAGCCCAGCAAGCCAGATCAGAAGCAGGTCTCTGCACAGCCACGCCAAGGTTCAGGACAAACCGGTCCTTGGTGTCTCTCTCCTCCACCGCTGACTTCTCTTTGGGTTCTTAAGTTAGGCAAAAGTGGGAATGCAGCAAGAGGAGAAAGCACAGAGTGGAGAAGCTGGAGAATCAGAGAATGACAGGGTTACAAGGAGCACTGAGGCCAAACCACCTGCCAGAGCAGGTTCACCTTGAGCAGGTTGTGCAGGATCTTATCCAGGCAGATTTTGGATGTCTCCAGACAAGAAGAGCCCACAACTGCTCTGGGCAACCTGCTTCAGTGCTCTGCTGCTGTCAGAGGAAAGGAGTTCCTCCTCATGTTTGGGTGGAAGAAACTATACTTGGCAGAACATGTGGCTTTGTCCCCAGGCCAAGCTGGAGGGCTCCTCTGTTGATGTTGACGCAACCTACCTAACACCTAACACCCTACCCAACAAGAACCCCAGACTCAGTCAGGTCTCTCACCCTCTTTGGTCCCCTTCTGTGCAGAGAGGGATGGGCCCCTTGGACAGAAGATGCCATTTATGTTCCTGTGTGACTTGGTCTAGGTGATCCTGCTGGGGCAGGAGGATTGGACTAGATGACCTTTCAAGGTCCCTTCCAACCCCTAATGATTCTTGCCTTGAGGACTGCAACACAGAGAGGAGAGAAGGGCAAAAACCCAGGGATGACTGTCTGAGGCTGCTTGGAGGTTACCAGTCATCCCTGGGCACCAGGGCTTTCCAGGACAGAGTACCACAATGGTTGGGTCTTGGTTTCTTCTGTGAAAAAGGACATTCCTGTCATCATTTCATGGGTTTAGCTACGAGATTATCTTTCCCTGAGGCTTCTGTTTATGGTTCCTCTGCTGAGTTCTTGTCTCTGTGCTGTTGCTGGAGCACAGCCTTAGGACACAACTGGTGCTTGAGATTACAACCTGCAGCCCTTAATCCTCTTACGTGGCCAGACAGGGTCTCCAGAACCCAAGACAAATCTAGAAGAACCACAGAATCACTCTGGTTGGAAAAGACCCCTGGGATCATCGAGTCCAACCATAAGAATGCTTGCTTCACATCCCCATGCCCATCACAGAACAGTAGGGATTGGAAGGGACCTCGAAAGGTGATCTTCAAGCTATTGTCCCAAGAGCAGAGCACTTCATGGAAACTCAGAGGGTTAGCTCTCCAGCTGGTAGCTGCTTCTAAGCATGAGAGCGTTCATCACTGCATCATTTAAGTCCTCTTGTTAAGGCCAACCTGACAGCTTCCATCTTATGCATCCAACAGATGAGTGACGATGCTCTTTCCCTTATGAACGGTGAGCGACACTCAAGCAAGTCCATCTACAGGGAGCTACAGTAGATCTACAGCTGGTAGCTGCTCCTAAGCAAGAGAGCATTAGTCACTGTGTCACTGAAGTTCTCCCACCCTCTGACAGCTCGTGGTGCCTGCACTAAATGAAACCATGACGGTGTTCTTTCCCTTATGATGAGTGACCAACACACAACAAGTCCATCTACAGGGAGCTGCAGTGGACACTCACATGTGTTTGACAGAGGAGACCCAGGGCAGCTGCACACTCACTGTGTTTGATGGTGAGTCTGGTCCCTGAGCCGAAGGTCAGCTTGGTATAGCCAGTGACACAGTATTTCCTCCCATAACAAAAAGCACCTCAGGAGCATCAACACCCCCACAAGCGATGTAGAGGCTAGTGGGGGATAGCTGAAAGGTGACAGTGTTGCAGCACAATCCCCACTGGGATGCGGTGCCACAGGACAGCCTCTCAGTTGGCCAGCTGGGACATGTGGGAGCAGGCACGTGGCCACTTTGACTATCAAAGGCCAACTGAGATCAAGAGGGGTCACTTTGGACCAAGCTGGCACAGTTGCTTAAAGCCAAGTCTATGTCTAGATGCAGCCACACAGGAACGACTCAACAGCCAGCCACGCTGCTGCTCTCCACCACCCCTAGAAACCTCTCAGAGAAAGCAGAAAGCACAGGAGCTGTGCTGGACTTACGTGGCCCAACAGAGAGTCTCGTTCCAGAGCCAAAGACAGGTTTATATCCACCAGCTCCCGTGTTCACACAGCACTTCCTCTCTCAACAAAAACCTTCCCCACCACTTTGCAGAGCTGCTCACCCGCACCCTCACAAGACAGCGCTCAATGTCGCTCTACACCCCGATGTCAAGACTCCAACCTTTCCATTGGATCAAGACCTCTGGCAGACCTCAGTGTGTAGATCTCATATTGAGGGACAGCTGCTTCTCCTCTGAGCCAACAGCAGCCCTGGAGGGAAGCAGGTGGCAGCCAACCCCACAGCTGAAAACCAAAAGCTTGGGAGAAAGGTGCTTGAAATCCCGCTGGGCATTGGGTAGTTTGCCCCGTTGGAAGGAGAACATGGGAAGATGGCAGCACTTCCTAGGCAAGACGTGGAGCTGAGTCCCTTTGCCAAGTGTGAGCTTGTTGTAGCTCGCGCAGAGGTTTTCAGCTCAGCCAGGACACAAGCTCAGAGAGAAAGTCAGTCCTTCCTGCTGGGGAGTCGGATCCCCTGGCTTTGTCCCCCATAAGCAGAAAACCTTCAGCAGACATCCAGAAATGCTGTGGGCTGTAGAAAATCCACCCTCCAGTGGTGCACACTTGCTCCTAAGCAAAGGCTGATACTCATGAGGTAAGGAAGAGGAAGACAGGAAAGAGGGGCTCAACAGAAAGATCCCAGGCACCCAGGACTCTGTTGAATCAGGAAGAAGCCTGCTCATCTTAGACTAGTGGTTGATGCTCAGGAAGCTGCAAAGGGCTGACTGGGTAACAAAGCACAAGCAATAGCCCTAGCTGGGCAGTAGTTCTACTCACTGGGCTTCACAACCAGCTGTGTCCCAGTCCCCAGCAGCAGGGAACTCCCTGCACTAACACAGTGCCTCAAAGCCCAACCAAAACCATCAGCTCTCAAGTCAGTGGCTTCACCATCAACCTCCAGGAGATCAGCTCCTTCCCATCAACAACACACATTTGAAGTCAAGAATAGCTGTAGCCTTGGCAAGGAGGCATCTGGAAGACAACCAGGAACACCCAGGGTTGTGTTGTGTGTGGGTCTGCCAGGTGTCCACAGCAGAAGTCTGTCACTTCTGGACACCCCTTCCTTGGTCACCCAAACAACGTGACCTGTTGGCAGCAGGGACAGGAGGCACCTGTGGATCTGGACTTGAGCCGCTCTTCTGGCTGCCTCAGGTAGACCCCATGTTCTTTCAGCAGAATCAATGGTTCTGGCTAAACGTAGGGCAGCAGAAGGTCTGGCTGTGCTGTAGGACCATCAGGAAAGTCATCACCCCCTTCAGCTCTGCTAGATACGGACATCAGCAACAGACCCGAGGTGTGACCCTGAGCAAGAGGGTTCTGCAACCTGCTCTGCTTAGGTGGAAGGTTAGAGAGGCAGAGGTGGCAGCAGTAAGCAGGAGGAGTAAGTCAATAGCTCTGTTGAATCAAGTCTGTGCTCCTGCTGGGGAAAGCAGAGCAAAAGCCTCCACAACTGAAGATTTTCAGTTGAACCACTTCATGACCACAAAGTTGTTCCACCAAGGGAAGCAGAAAAAGCCTTTAAAACTTACTGGGATGGATCCTCAGCTGCGTGCCACCTCCAAAGGTGACTTTGTCGACATAAGTAGCCACACAGTGGTTGCCTTCACCACCAAAACCCTCTGAGTCACATCTGCCCCACACTGGCTTATTCCTTGCAGATCTTTGCGCTGCTGGCTGGGTTCTCACAGCAGGGACAGCTGGTCATCCCTTGCAGCTCTAACAGAGATGACCCCTGAGTGCCTCTTTATCCCATGCAGAAAGAATATAAAGGATAAGGATCCCACCTCCTCTCCAAGCCCTACACATCATCCTAAAAAGCAGAGATCTTCCACAGACCCTGCTGCACGGGTTGAAATGTCCTTCTTGGTTCTGGCTGCTCTGTCTCACACGCACACAGGGGCTGCACACACAGGGGCACCCAGAACCTCTCCTTGTGCAGATCCATTTCTAACACCACTCAGCTAGATTTCCTGCCAAGAAAGGAGGTGCCTGTTGTGAGCTTGCTTGGAGGTGCCTTTTGTGAGCTTGCTTGGAGGTGCCTTTCCTATCCTGACCCCTTCGGGATGGGTCTCTGCCTGTGAGGTTTCAGCATCAGTTGTTTCCCACTCTGCAACTCAGCTCACACAGGGACTCTCCCTCTGGCTTAAAACTCACAAGTCTCTACTCCAGAAAACAGTTTAACATTTCCCAGAGAGGAAACAAGTTTCCTGCAGGGCTGAAGGGGAGCTGTGACAGAACTCACGAGGCTTCACACCGAGCTCTGTCCCACTTCCAAAGCTGAGCCTAGTCCCACCAGCACTCACAGCACCCAACACCGTTCAACAA
>JAOXOE010077259.1:0-28240 GCA_028565055.1 Phoeniculus purpureus
CATGGCCAGGTGGGTTTGAAACCTCTCCAGAGAAGGAGACTCCACAACCCCCCTGGGCAGCCCCTGCCAGGGCTCTGTCACCCTCACTGTGAAGAAGTTCCTTCTCATCTTGATGTGGAACCTCCTCTGTTCCACCTCACACCCATTGCCCCTTGTACGTAGGATACTGCAGAAAATAATAGCCGTATTGAATCCTAGAAGTGAGATTAATCAGTATCTTCCTGTGAAAGTAGTGACTTAATTCAGAGAAATCTCTTCTAAAAGATGAAATGCAGAACTTTATTACAACATAAAGAACATAAAAACACTCTTGTGGAAAACAGAACTTCAATTTGTAGTCCTTGTGGATTAAACATTGTTCTGTAACGTACTTTTTCGAGTGTTTTTCTTTTGGCTGTTCATTACTAGTACACTTTATTGCGAAGCCATTTAAAACAAAAAGATAGAAAGGCTTCCTTATGAAGTAGAGATATTAGAATTAAAACAGTATGAAACAGTCTTTGTTCCCAATGACTTTAAAGGCAGCTGAGAAGTCTGACCATATTCAAAAGATTTTGAACTAAATTTTATCACGCTCACATTTAGTATAGTGACTGAAGATTTGTCACAGGTTCAAGTACAGATTATACATGTTTTTTTCATTTCTTAATTAATGTTCTTGTTTGCTGTTGTTCTTAACTACAAATTGAGTCCTGATCCTTTTAAGGTCTAATTCTCTGATTAGGTTGAGTCCATTCCCTGAGGTATCACAAAGAAATGTATCAAACGTATCACGTTATTTTTCATAAAGTTATTTCAGCTATTTTTACAAAAGAGTAAGATGAATTGCCTTTATTATTCTTATTTGCCTCTCTTATTCCTGTTTCTATTTGCAAGAGCAGTGTTTGAGTTTATTCTCTGCTTTGGTTTTTCCAACGTGTATTTTCATGGTGAGCTTACACTTACTTATTCCTATTCAAAATTCCTATTCTTACCCCTATACCTTAGCTTAAATGGCTTTTTGTTAATTTCCTGTGTTTACCCTAGATCTGTTCAGAAGAAACGTGTGATTTTCCTTCCGATGCTTCATTTAGCTCTCTTAATTTCCTCTTAAAAGCTGGACTCTTCATCCTAGTAACTCTGCTCTGCACATCACAGTATCTCAGTATATTAGGGATTGGAAGGGACCTCAAGAGATCATCTAGTCCAATCTCCCTGCCACAGCAGGACTACCTAGACCAAGTCGCACAGAAACATGTCCATGCAGGTTTTAATCATCTGCAGTGAAGGAGACTCCACAACCCCCTTGTGCAGCCCCTTCCAGTGCTCTGTCACCCTCATCGGGATGAAGTTCCTTCTCAGATTTATGTGGAACCTCCTCTGTTCCAGCTGACACCTACTGCCCATTGTCCTATCACTAGATGACACTGAACAGACCCTGGCTCCATCCTCCTGTCACCCACCCTTCACGTATTTATAGATGTTAATGAGGTCACCCCTCAGTCTTCATTTCTCCAAGCTCAAGAGACGCAGCTCCCTCAGCCTTTCCTCATCAGAGAGATGTTCTACTCCAGTACCTTTGTGCACATGCTCCATGTGAATCCATCTTGACTTGGTCTGAGAAGCTGTAGGTGCACACAGTGCACCAGGTACTGTCACACTGCTGCCTTCCATGGGCGCTATAATCCGTGTCAGCTTTTAGTGGCGATGGCTTGTGCAAGAGGTTGTAGGGTGTGTATTTGGCTGTTCCACAGCTGTGTGAGTAGTGGGATTCACAGTCATCCTGAGACAGAAAGCACCTGACTGTTTTCCTCATTCTCTCTTCAGTTTGAAATCTCATTTTAAGTATTAAATTCTGAATAGCCCTTGGACACGGTGCTAGTTAGTATTTTTTCTTTTCAAGTCTACTTCATTCTTTTGAGTAACCCGTTGCTCATTCTCTTCAGCTGGTGACAGCTTTGTGCCTATGGGACATTTCATCACTGTCTCCTCTGGGCAGAGTGGAGACCATGGTACAGACTGGGGAGAATCACTTAGCACCCTGGTGATTTCTTTCAGCACAGATCGCTGTATTCACCATTTGTAACCATCTATATTTGACCTCCTCTTTTACTTCCGCGAATAGTTCTTAGTGTGCTGCTCTGTTAAATGCTCCACTGAAATGTTAAGGAATTAGTCTTGTCAGATGTGTTTTGTCTAAGGAGTCAAGAAAACATTTTAATTCCAAGTAGGCCTTTGGTATTCCTGTGCTGTCATTTATTTCTTATTCCAGTTTTCATTCCATATGTGTAACATGTTCCTCTATAGCTTCTCTGCATCCCATTAAGCCCACTTGTGGCCAAGAATGCCAACAGCATCCTGGGGTAGATCAGAAGGGAGGTGGTTGGCAGATTGAGAGAGTCCTCTTCCCCGTCTGCTCTGCCCTGGTGAGACCATATCTGGACTATTGTGTCCAGTTCTGGGTCCCTTAGTTCCAGAAGGAACAGAACTGCTGGAGAGAGTCCAGTGCAGAGCTACAAAGATGATGGAGTGGAGCATCTCTCTGATAAGGATTCTTTTTTCCCAAGTGAGTGAACAGTTTTCATGCCCTAGTTCCTGGAAGCTAAGTTTCCTTGGCACATCTAATTCATTACTGGTCTTACTGAGGGCTGACTTAACAGTAGGGCCACAGCAAGTTTGTGCTCAGTATCTACCTCACTCAATACAGTTTGGCACTCTCACTTTTTTGTTAGTTTTAATTTTAGTTGTGTTGTTTCCTGTTCATTATTGCTTCTTTCACAAAGTCTACTGACCCTCTGTTTATAACTTCATAGAGTCAGTGTGTTCTTGGCTCCTGATAGGAGGGTCCCCCTTTTCTCTTGTCTACTCCTGCTCTCCATTTTGAGGTGGTTATACGTCCATTTCAGTCAAGACGAGAATTTCTGTTCCTCTTCCCTATAGCTAAAGGTCTTAATCCTGCTGGATTGCTGTACCATGGGACCCTCTGTGCTGAATTAATGCAATTTTTACACCTAATTCCTTGTTTTAAAGGGAAAGAAAGCAAGAAGATGACTAGAAATCTGCACGTTTTTCCAGTTGTATGAAGCGATAGGGATAGTTCTACCTTTGCTGCTGCTTCAGAAGCAACAGAGAAAATCTTAGTGCACTTGAGATACCAGTCTACTTACAGTCATTGTATCCTGGCAACTGCAAGTATTTTTAAATGAAGGGTTTGGTTTCTTATCAGTCTGTCATTTGATCAGTCTGAAAATTGTGAAACCTGGAAACTTCTGACAAACCTCCACAGAACTCTTGAGAAAAGAGTAATATTTATTTTAAATGAAACAACATCACCCTCACGAGTGCTTTGTTCTCGCATCTCGTTATGTGTAAGACCTGAACAGCTGGATTGTATGAAGACTATAAGGGAGGCAAAAGCTCTGAGGGAGAGCTCTCTGGGACCACCCATCTGTGGCCAGACAGTATGTCCATCGCTTGTAAATTTCCCCTGAACCCTGCGGTTTGTTCTTAACAGATTCCTAACTTCCACAATTAAGCTCTGGGAGTTAAGCAGAGTTTAGACTCTCTGAACATTGCTGAAACAATCAAAACTTCTAACTTCTGCTGCTGGAGACAGAGGTGCTATGATTTTTTAAAATAGTCGTTTAAAAAACAGCTAGAAAATACCAAACTACTATATATATTTGACCTCTTGTTAAAACTTGACTCCTGCAAAGAAAGGAGATGTGGAGGCTTTCACCTCAAAGTATTTCAAAAGAGAAAGGAAAGCAGATTTAAGCTGAAGACTATTTTGGAGCCCTAAGACAAGTAGTTGCTAGTGCTGTGAGATTTCATACCTGTTTATAGAGGTGCCTACAGTTGTCCAAGCCAGAGGCATCCTGGGGTGGATCAGAAGGGGGATGGTTAGCAGATCAAGAAAGGTTCTCCTTCCCCTCTACTCTGCCCTGGTGAGACCACATCTGGAATCTTGTGTCCAGTTCTGGGCCCCCTCAGTTCCAGAAGGACACAGAACTGCTGGAGAGAGTCCAGCGCAGAGCCACAAAGAGGATGGAGGGAGTGGAGCATCTCCCTGATGAGGAAAGACTGAGGGAGCTGGGTCTCTTTAGTTTGAAGAAAAGTAGACTGAGGGGTGACCTCATTAATGTTGATAAATATATGAAGGGTGGGTGTCAGGAGGATGGAGCCAGGCTCTGCTAAGTGTCATTGAATGAAAGCACAAAGGGCAATGGGTGTGAGCTGGAACATAGAAGGTTCCACGTAAATCTGAGAAGGAACTTCTTCACGGTGAGGGTGACAGAGCCCTGGAAGGGGCTGCCCAGGGGGGTTCTGAAGTCTCCTTCCCTAGAGATGTTTAAAACCTGCCTGGATATGTTCCTGTGTGACTTGGTCTAGGTGATCCTGCTGTGGCAGGAGGATTGGACTGGACAATCTCTCAAGGTCCCTTCCAATCCCTGACGTTCTGCGATTCTGTGAAGGGATTGCTGTGGCAGGGAGAGGAGAGGTGCAGCCTGCCCCAACAAGGATGTGTCACTGTGGCAGGGTGTAACTTCAAGAGACAAGACACCAGTGCATTGCTAACAACCCCTGCTACCATTAAGCAACAAAAAAAAGCTGAAAACAAGCAAGGTAGAATTACTAACACCAGCTCCCCAGTGCTCAAAGCGACAGAACCAAGTCAGCAGCCAATTCAACTCAAGGCAGAAAGATACCTTCAGTGTTGTCTGCAAACAGGGTTAACGTGGGGCTAGCTGCAGCCTGGCTGAACAGTTTTTCCCTAAAGTTTCCTTAAGGTGCCCTTGTTGTGAAAGGTGTTGAACAGTAATTTGAGGTCTGATGTGCCAGACACCCCCAGCAGGACCTTTCCTGTTTTCTCCTTCCTCCAGTTCAATTTTTCACACATAGTTCTAGATTATGCACATGCATGCCCGAGACCTTTCCTCTCCCACACGAGGCTTTGACCCAAACCTCCAGCCAACTAGGGGTGGACAATCGTCCCTGAGGATGGTTTGTTTAGTGCATCGTGACAAATCTTTCTGGAAGCTCAAACAACTGAAGCAACGGACTTGCTAGGGAAAATGGGATCTGTTATCACACCAGTAACCCCCACAGAGTGTGCACACACCCCCCTTCTTTCTTCTCCACACCCACTGTCAGGCTGATTTGAGAAAGCCCAGGGTTTTTCCTCTCCTTCCCCCAGTGATACTCATTTCAGCTAAGCGATAGAACTTGGGAAGCATCAGCACTACTGTGTGTATCAGGTTCACCCTATTTATCAAGTTCACCTTGCTGCCTACAAAAAGCAGCTGTACGAGTTTGCCGGTGTCCCTTGGATGTCCCAAGCTGAAGAGGAGGCACTTACTAAATTTCAACTTCAGTTCACCTTCTGTTTCATAGAGGTCCATCACTAGGTGACCTGCTGTCTCTGGTGGATAGATCCAATCCTCATAGTAATTTGCTTTTAAGGACAGTGAAGGCTACAACATGTGAAAGGAGTTGCACTGCTGCCAAGAGAGACAGGCTCACATGGTCACCATTAGGAAACACTGACAGATAAGCACATAAACACTTGCTCTGTGCCAGATAATGCATCAACCTCAAGGCAGCCAAGCAGACACCTCCTGGAGCTTCCTATTCCTGCCTTCCACACAAGCAAAATCAGCCAGGGCTGGAGAAGAGATTAGGAAAGGGGACTCCAAATTCCTTCCTCCGCACAAGACTGACATCAGGGCTCCAACTGATTTTTAGGATGATTGAGACAACAGCAAAGCTTGAACTTCCAGTGCCCTAGATCAAAAAATAAATTCATTCTGGAAGACAGGAGGAGACACCAAGACCAGGCATTCAGAATAGTTGGTGCATTAGCTGCAACCCCAGGTACCAGTATAGGCTGGGGACTGACCTGTTGGAGAGCAGCATAGAAGAAAGGGACCTGGGGGTCCTGGTGGACAGCAGGATGATCATGAGCCAGCAATGAGCCCTTGTGGCTAAGGTGGCCAACAGCATCCTGGGGTGGATCAACAGGGGGATCCTGGGGTGGATCAAAAGGGGGTTGGTTAGCAGATTGAGAGAGGTTCTCCTCCCCCTCTAATCTGCCCCTCTGAGAACACATTTAGAATATTGTGACCAGTTCTGGACCCCTCAGTTCAGAAGGACACAGAACTGCTTCAAAGAGACCAGCACAGAGCCACAAAGATGATTGAGTGGAACACCTCCCTGATGAGGAAAGGCCGAGGGAGATGGGTCTCTTGAGCTTGGAGAAAAGGAGACTGAGGGGTGACCACATTAATTTTTATAAATATGTGAAGGGTGGGTGTCAGGAGGATGGAGCCAGGCTCTGCTCAGCGTCAGTTAATGATAGGACAAGGGGCAATGGGTGTGAGCTGGAACAGAGGAGGGTCCATAGAAATATGAGAAGGACCTTCTTCACGGTGAGGGTGACAGAGCGCTGGAAGGGGCTGCCCAGGGGGGTTGTGGAGTCTCCTTCTCTGGAGACATTTAAAACCTGTCTGGACATGTTCCTGTATGTGATCCTGCTATGGCAGGGGCATTAGACTAGATGATCCCTAATGTTCTGTGATACACAACATACAAACATCTCTCCATCCCACTGCTGAAGAAGTTCACCATAAATAGAATAGTTCACCAAAAAATAGATTCTATCTCCGCTCTTCTAAGCTTCTTTGATACTGGAGAAGGAGCAAGTGATTGGAAGCACCATTATATTGCCAAGACTCCTACAGTGCAGCACATCCTCCTATTACACTCCCCATGCTTCGCCTCCCTCCCTGCTCCACGCACAACTATCATACATGGTGCAGTCAATGTACTGAGAAAATATTACTAACTCTAGGTAATTTAAAGTTTGCTCTTAGATCCTTCTCTCGGGCAACATCCCTGCAAACAGAATCATCATCTTTGTATTTGGCACAGAGGGATCTTTAGATTAAGTGCCCTGTGCCTCAATGGCTGGACCTCCAACCCAGAGGTGTTTGTGTTCTAAACTAGGAACTGAATTGCAATGTAAACAAGGAGAAAATACCAGAGGAAAGTAAGGAGAAGAACAACTCACAAATCATTAGGTAACAGCAGCTGTCTCTGAGCACTGGGGATGGTCTGGAGATGCTTCCCAAGCACCAGACATATTTCCCATCATTATTGCCTTCAGGGGAAACCAGCCTAGCAGATAAATCAGGGTTTAATCTTACAGACACACACACACCTCTTTTCTTAATCTGTTGATACCTATGACATTTTAGCCTTCCTAAGAACCTCTTTCTTTACCTGATTGACTCTGTCCCAGCTCGCTGGCACAACAGCCACTGAGCTCGTGTACATCTGCTTTCCATAACAGGACTGTTAAGATGGATGCAGTCACTGTGTTTGTGTAACCTATGCATTTAGCACTGCGATGCCTCTAGAGATGTTATGTCACATAGAATACATCAACATGCCATGATCTCAGCCCCAGGCTGGATTATGGATGGCAGCCACCTTTTGTGTGGTGCCCAGCCCCGTTCAGAACAAAGACAGTTGCTATCCTCTTCCTCGTTCTGGCTTTCTAGACTCCTGTTCCCCTTTACCAGCTTGTGCTTGGTTCCTGCTCTAAAGCCCCCCCACATCTTCCTACTACACCCTGCACCTCTCCCTTCCAAGTGCCTCAAACCACAGAAGTGAACAAACATCAAGGGTTGCCATATGAAACTACTCCACAAGGTCTGACTGCAAAGCAGCAGCCTCTGCTGTGTTCTCGGGGCCAGGACTGGCTGGTTCAAGTGAAAATGCTCTTCCAGAAAACCCACTGATTATTTTCATTACTTTCAGGCTTGTTCCTAAATCCGAGAAGAGAAGAGAAAGTGGTCTCTGCCTCAAGAGAATACTAATGTAGGTATCAGAAGGAACTTCTTCACAGTGAAGGTGATGGAGCACTGGAAGGGGCTGCCCAGGGGGATTGTGGAGTCTCCTTCTCTGGAGATGTTCAAAATCTGCCTGGATGTGTTCCTGTGTGACTTGATCTAGGTGATCCTGCTCTGGGAGGGGGATTAGACTGGATGATCTTTCAAGGTCCCTTCCAAGCCCTAAAGTTCTGTGATTCTGTGAATGTCTCTGCAAGTCCTTCTAGGAGCTGTTGGGAAAGAAGAAACAGGGGGCACTGATTCTGCTGATGCTGTTTCAGCCACTATTTAAAAGCAACAGAAATATCCTGGGAGTCTGTTTCACAGAATCACTCTGGCTGGAAAAGACCCCAGGATCATCGAGTCCAACCATCTACCTTACCTTGCAAGTTCCCCCCTAAACCACATCCCTCAACACCTCATCCAAATGACCTTTAAACACATCCAGGGATGGCAACTCAACCACCTCCCCGAGAAGCTCATTCCAGTGCCTGACCACCCTCGCTGGGAAAAAAGTTTTCCTAATCTTGTGCTTCACTTTAAGGGGGGAAATCAGCAGAACCATTTGTAAGACTGAAACACTTGGACACGTGTATACCAGTGAAGCTCTGCAATTTCACATCTCCAAGTGCACAAGCACGTTATTCCAAGGAGATAATTAGAACTTTAGGCAAAACCCTGGCCTTAAGATTCCCATTAACTTCAAGAGCGTCAAGATTTCATCACCAATTTTCCAGCAAATCGAGCGATAAAGGATGTAAGATATCTCAGGATTGAAAAAAAAGCCCTGAGAGTAGCGTCTCCCACAGAACGTTTCTGGGCTGGAATAATTCTGAGATCTTTGATTCTAACATCATACAGCAACAACAACCAAGAATGCGCTTGTGTTTTTGCTTTGTTTCTGCTTTCAGGCTCAAGGGGGCTGTTTTCAGTGCGACACAAGACAAATGGATTTGTTTCTGAAACAGTCTCTCCCCCTACTCTGAGATCTGAAAAAAATCAAGGATTAATTGTCTAGAGGAGATTTATGTATGGGGAGATTAACCAGTCTGTGGAAACTCTTTCAGAATGAACTAAAGATAGCCCAGACATTAGCATGAGAAAAACTGGTGGGGCTACGATTTTACTTTACACACATAAAGGGGTTTAGGTGCCCACCTCCCACTGCAGAGCCATGGCCACCCGGTAGAGTGTGACCAGGCAGTGATGATCACTGCGGAACAAGAACTACAATAACTAATGAATCACCTGCACGCTTTAAGGCCAACGAGCAGCAGCTATAATGAGGCTTTTGGCTCAGGAAACAGACCATACGATCCCAAAATATACCTAAAGGGTTTGGAAAAAACACTCAGCTTTGAGTTAGAGAAGCACAGCAGTGATCCATCCTGTCCTGGCAGAGGAATGAAAAGACCAGGGTGGATTGGGGCTTCACATGTTTGAGTTCTGAAGCATCTTGGCAGACACTTTTGGACAGCAGTTTTTATAATAGTTTGTTAAACTGACACAACTAACCAGAGGATCACAGAATTATTGAGGCTGAAAAAGCCCTCTGAGCTCATCAAGCCCAGCCTATGACCCATCACCGCATCAGCCAGACCAGGACACTAAGGGCCGCATCTGCTCTGTCCTTGAACACCTTCAGGCATGGGGACTCCACAGCCTCCCTGGGCAGCCCATTGCAGTGTCTGATGGGCAGAACTGATCAGTTCTGCTGTAACCCAAACTGAACTTTTCTTCTCCCTCTTCAGCATCTCCCTTTGCACTCCAGTTTGGACGACTGCTGAAAACCTGAAGCTCTTGTTGGCTTGCATGCAGCTGACCTACAAGGAGTTTGGTCTTTAAGCAAAGAGGACATCACATAAGAATATATCTGTATCCTTTCCCGACTTGATTCCATAAACAGACTCCACAGAAAACAAGGCACTGAAATTACAGTGTGTTTGTATTCCATGAGCAGCCTGTGTTTCCCCAAAATCACTGCAATTCTGCAGGAACCACAGTGGGATGGTTTGTTGTGCTGCTTTAAATAGCAAGAGAAACCTGAAATCTGTCTGTAACTGACACCACTTCACCACAGAACTGTTAACCATTGCTGAGAGCACTGATGCATCGTGACTGGGGGCAAGAAGGTTTAATGCTTTGCAACGGCTGCAAGCAAACAATAGCAGATTTGCCCGTGGCTTTTCACCATTACAGGGGATGCAAACTGCTTAGCCTGTTAAAGAGCAGATCAACACACCCTAAGCTGGCCAAGGAATCGTTCCTCCTGCTGAACGCTGTCATGCAATACTGCTGGTGAGGTACAGAGCACAAGGATGCAGCTCCTTTATCAATGATACCCAGCGACCTACTTACTGTGCTTAGCCCTTCACTTAATCGTATTCCCGGCAAATAGTTTGAGGCGTTGACCAGTCTCGTGGCATATGGCATGTACTGGTTTAGCTGGAGCCTGATTACAAACGCAGAGATGCCAAGCCCAACACTCCTGCTGATCAGTCCCTTCCTGCGATGACGTGGTGATCTGAAAACCTTGATCTTTCATTCCACCTCATGCATGTTGTGTGTTCTACAGCTGTCCTTGGCTGCTCAGAAACACTTCAATCAAAATACAGCTGCTTTAGGGGAACTGTTATCTGCAGGCAACTGTTCACCTTCACCATCAGTTTCCACATTAAGCACAAAAAACTTCTCACTGTGATAGCCTCATTAGAAAACACAGGTCCTAAGTCAGGAACCAGTATTAGCCGCTTAGAGGATTTATGGTTTGGTCTAGGGGTTAGGGAGATGTCGGGATGAGGGCTGGACTTGGTGATCCCAGAGATGCTCACAGCCATGATGATTCTATGATTTGTTTCCTTCTGATTTCAGTGCAATCCAAGGTAAGTCCAAAATACAACTTAATCATAAGGTCTCCTAGTAAAGAGCTGTGGCTTTTAGTGCCATGTGGCCTGAACACAGTGTCTTCTCCATGCTGAGAAGGTGCTTTTGGTCAACACCTGCAAGACTGCTCTTCTCCCAGTTGGGCTGCCTCTCTAGGGTGGTGCTGCCACCCAGCTCAGAGCCATGGTTGTCAGCACCAGGCTCTGCCTTTCCAATCTGTGTCTGGTCCTGAGCTGAAACCAGCACACTGGAAGACCTGAAAGATACCAGCACTGTTGAGGATGTGAGCTCGGAGGATCTGAGCTTCTCTCACCCTCCCATGGGGTCTAGAAAACAGGCCTTATGAAGAGCAGCTGAGGGACCTGGGGTTAGTCAGTCTAGAGAAGAGGAGGCTGAGAGATCTTATTGCTCTCCACTGCTACCTAAAAGGCAATTGTAGCAAGGCTGGTGCTGGTCTCTTCTCCCAAATTACTAATGATAGGACAAGGGTAAATGGCCTCAAATTGCATCGGGGGCGGGGGGGGGGTGGTTTAGATTGGATGTTAGGAATAAGTTCTTTTCTGAGAGTGGTTGGGCACTGGAACAGGCTGCCCATGGAGGTGGTGGAGTCCCCATCCCCGGAGGCATTTAAAAACAGAGTAGCTAAAGCACTTGAGGCCATGGTCTAGGGAGTTGTTGAGATGAGGGCTGGACTTGATGATCCTGGAGGTCCTTTCCAGCTATGATGATTCTATGGCACTGGGGTGGCTCCAACCACCAAGTTAAACATATTCCCTATAGGAATGGAAATATACACCATAAAGAAAGGCCAAACACTGATGGCCTGAGCATCTTCTCATTTATCTGAGTGTTTTCAGGCACTTCCATTCAGATAAGTAAAGTTAACACCTTTGCTGAGTCATCCTTCCCCTTCAGCTTCACTCTTCTAGATTTTAAACTAGATACAGGCTGATCAAAAGAGCACCCTGGCTGCTGACTGGCAGCTTGAGGACCTAGAAATCATTTTACAGCATATTACAGCTCCTCCTCTAATGATCTTCCTAGCTTAGCCTGTACACCACCACACCTAATAAAAGGCATCTCTTAACCCTGGCATTGTAGAGCTCTGCAAGACTCGATCACCAACAGTCCACAGCACTGAGACCCTGAAGACACAAGGGTGCAAGGTCCTAATTCAGAGCTTACTCTGAGCAAAATCATGCAACAGCCCAGCCTAGAGAGTACAACCTGGGTTTACATTCTCCAAACAGTCACATTTTCCCCACTACCCCTTTAGCTACTTCTTATGTAACTGGTGTAACACTGCATCCCAGGGAAAGGGCTAAAAAGCAAACAAAAGGCATTACGGCCAATTTGTATGGAAAATCAATTATGTTCAGACATCTCATTAACCTTCTAACCTGTTTATCCCCCAGCTTTAATTTATACTACTACTTGCAAATGGATTTGACACATTGGCCCATCACTTCCCTGGGAAGGTGCAGCAGGCACAAACAGAGCCCTGGATCCCAGAACGCTCCATTTATCCAGGTCCTTCCTTCCCCCCTCCCTGCCATTCAATGGATGCTAAGAGGCATTGGAGGAAGAAAAGAGGATACAGAAAACATGCAAGAGCTCTTTGAAAATTATGTAAGCCCTGCAGCGGGCCTCCTTTTTACCTTCTGCTGCTTTAATTACCATAAACTCAGAGTAGACTGGCCTGCACTAAGAATGCTTGTCTATGGCCACATCAGCTGTGTCCCACAGTGGTGACAGAACCAAGCTCACAGGAGTCCTTTCATGCCACACTTCGTCCAAGGCTGAACCGAACAACACCATGCACTGAAAATAAGTTACAGGTGGTGTGTGGAGTCTTGTTTTGAACATTACAGCACACAGCCTAGGAGAGAGCCCTGCTTTCTACAGCTGAGCTGCATTCACAGCCTCTCCTCTGGGGAATCCTTGAGCAAATTTCATCTCACTCACTGGAAAACACCCCAGCTCCACTGAACACAAACCCAGCATCCTCATAGCAAATCAGAATCATTAGGGATTGGAAGGGACCTCGAAAGATCATCTAGTCCAATCCCGCTGCCACAGCAGGATCACCTAGACCAAGTTGCACAGGAACATGTCCAGGAAAATCATCACCTACATGTTGGACAATCAACAGTTCATTCACTCCCATAATGTTTTCAAACTTACGGGGTTCTGGGGCTTATTAACACCCCAAAAGGTTATGTAAAATCCCTGTCTTTTGACAGAGACCACACACAAGTTTCCAAGGGGCTGAAGTGCATGCTCTTGGGAAGGGTTTACCTTCCTAAGGTTAGTCTGGCATAGCTGCACTCATGCAAGTCCGAGGGAACCAGCCAGATTCATCTCTATAAAACAGACCAAACCTTGAAATCTACTGTTGCAAGGAATAGAAATCTTACCAAGGCAAATATCGCCAGCTTCTGCAGAATAGGCTCTTGAAAAAGAGAGGGCAGCTTCAAGAATGATTTCTTTTTTTAAAGCAGAGAACACGTGAAAATGTGTATGTTTTCCTAACCATAAATCCCTGCCTCTGTGTGAACCACGAATTCCTACAGCACAGCAGCAGCCCTCCCTGGCCTGCAGGCATGGCTCTCCTGCCAGTGCCCCTCAAGCTGCTCAATCACTTCACAGGTTACAGCCAAGTAAGAATTGATTTAAAGACTTGCAGCTATTGGAAATCCTGCACAAGTTACAGGAATGAGCTCAGCTGCTCTTTGCTTCCCATTAGGCAAAAGACTAATAAAGGCAGAGCTTAAAGAACACAATCTCCTCTAGAAAAGACCAACAGGTGCCCTGGACAGCAGCTACGCACTGCCCTCTGCTCCAGTTGACAAGCAAATGCTTTCCAGTGGATCTGTAGCTGAAAACCAGTAGACTACAGAAAAGAGGGACTGGAGCCTTTCAGTCATCACTGTTCTAACAAACTCCCAAGATCTCATCCTGCAGCCACTACAGGCACTCTGAAACTTTTTTCCAGAAACAGAGTGTTCAACGGGGTCTTCAGCTTCATTGAACAAAGCTGCATCAAGGACCACCTAGCCCCACTTAAAAAAACCGAACAAAGGGAGCAGTGAAGTGCAAGGTAAAGCCTTGGGTTACTTTACATCATGTCAACAATGGGTTAGACATCCCCATCTACACACACACTTCAGTAGGAATTAAACCACTAGCGAGCGGCACATAGGCAAAAGGAAATCTCTCTCATCCTTAGCATGAGGCAGCTTCTAAGAGAAGTTGATTTCAATTTAGTTCTATCCGATGCAAGAGCAATCTTAAACACGGCTGTTGCACCCACAGGGAAAAGGAGAATTTTCTCAAAATAGCCGTGTCTGGACTTAAAATCTCCACGGGACAAAGGGGAAAAGCCTGTCAGGGGGTGATGTTAGCAGAGGACCTGCGGCTGAGAAGGAAGGGAGAGGCGAGAGGAAACCCACCGAGAACAATACGGGGAAGGGGCTATTCTGGGCGAGAGGAGGATGCGAGGCCAAGCCGGGAAGGCAAACAAGGGGTAACAAAGGCAGAGGAAGCGCCCGGGGATGGAAGTGCCCCTGCCCACAGCCCGGGGTGCCGGTGGGACCGTCCCTCAAGTACGCAGCTCCCTCATTGTCTGCAACGGGCAGAGATTTGTCACCGCCCGGGCTGAGGGCGGGATGGCCGCGGTGACACCCGCTTGGAATCACCTGAACCGTCCTCCCCCGGGCGCTGCCGGCTCGGCGGTCCTCGGCACCTGAGCCCGGCGGGGACACGCGGGGCTGGGGACCCCCGCGCGGGTGTGGCCGCTGCGCTCCCCTCGCCCCCAGCCCCGCAACTCCCGCACCCCACACCCGCCGTGAGGAGAACAATGCGGTGCCCACCCGGCCCTTACCTCGGCTGGGGCCCCGCGGAGCGGCCCCGGCCCCGCCGCCGCCTCCTCTTCCTCCTCCTCTCCGCCCGCATCCACCCCGCGGCGAGTCCCGGCTCCTCACCGCAGCCCGGCGGGGCTGGGCTGGGCTTAGCGCCGGCCCCTCTCCCCCCACCACCCCCGCGCCGGAGTGTGCGGGGAGCGCTGACCCCCCACCCCCCTACCGCCGCCTCTCCACCGCCCAGGGTGGGGTCCGGCGGATCCACGGCCCCTCCCAGCAGCTCCAGCCCCGCGGTGCGGTGGATGCTCGGGTCCTGTTTGCGGGTGTTGCCGGCGCTCACGCAGACGCGATCTCACCCCGCACAAAGCAGCGCCGCCGCCGCCGCCCCGCACACGGGCAAGTTACAGCATCCTTGTCTCCAACTTCAGCAAGAGCCGGAGCGGTGTGGGAAAGTGTCCAGCTTCTACTCGCCACGAACAAGTGTGATCGCCACCAGCAGCTCCCCAGCGCCGCTGAGAGTCCTCCCCCCGCCGCTGATTTACTCCCTGCTGCAGCTCACGGAACGAGCAGGAGCCGTGTCATCTCCTCCGAGGTGATGCACGGAGACTGCTGCGGGGCAACGGGGCTGGATTTGCCCAAATCCGGTTATCTCGGTTCACGAGGGCCCTTTTGTCATCCTCGCAACGGGAAACGAAACAATAAGACGAGTTGAAGAACATCCACACTGCTGTGTTACAACGGCAGCCTTCTAATTAGCGAAGGGAAATGGGCTGCCTGAAGTGCAGGAACGAGCAGCAGCCTGGCTATTGTTTGAGGGGTGTCGGATAAGCTAGAGGTGCTGGTAAACTATGTTAGAAACCAGAGCTGATGTTTGAAACGAGCCAAGTCCTACACATTCCGCTAAACAAATCACTGCAGCTCAAACAGCACTTGTGTCGTGAAAAAATCCACCCTTAACACTTTGCTAAGCAGGAGCATGCTGTTACTGCACAGAATCACAGAACATTAGGGACTGGAAGGGACCTCAAAAGATCCCCCTGCCAGACCAGTTGCTTTACCCTTTTTTCTCTCTATTTCTCCTATATCAAATAATGGTTGTTAACCCCAGCAATCCCAGGTCATCTGTCATCTTACTTCTCACATCAAACAATGGTTATTAGCCCCAGCAATGCCAAGTTGTCTGTCTTCTTACTTCCCACATCTACAGACTACAGTACCAAACTACCTGGTGCCACAGCTTGACTCACACCAGTATTTCACATGTCTCCATCTACACTCATGCAGGATTCCTTGCCTCTGCTGCACTCAACACCGTATTAGCAACAATCTGACCAGGTTCTCCTGATACTACATCAAACATGCAGAAGCTGTTCATCCAGCTCATTCTCTTAACTCTGTTCCCCCATTTTTGTTTACACCCAAGGACCCTCATATCTGGTTTTAGGATGGTGGGGGTTTTGCTGACATATGACAGGAGTAGGTTTTTCTTCAATTTCTTTACAGTTGTGGTTTGGACATTGAAAAGTGCTCCCAGACGTTCAACATTTGCCCCTTCTGCTCCAAACTGCCACAAGTCAAGAGCCATGCAAGTAAGGACTTGAGGACATCATGTTCTGCACATCACCCTCCAAAACTTTCTTGTATACTTGGCATCTCAAACATCTTTTCTTCCTGTTTTACTCATGGGATCGCACAAGTTTCCTGCACATTCATCCAAGAGTTTATCTGCTCCCTTGAAATACCAAATCATAGCTATACATACCACTACATCAATAGTCTCACCCCTGCCTAATTTCCATCAACCCCCAACAGGCTCTGTACTGCAGGAGGTTGTTAGTAGATGGAAAGAGGTTCTCCTTGCCCTCTACTCTGCCCTGCTGAGACCACATCTGGAATCCTGTGTCCAGCTGTGGGCCCCTCAGTTCAAGAAGGACACAGAATTGCTTGAGATAGTCCAGCACAGAGCCATGAAGATGAACGGAGTGGAACATCTCCCTGATGAGGAAAGGCTGAGGGAGCTGGGTGTCTTAAGCTTGGAGAAAAGGAGACTGAGGGGTGACCCCATTTGTGTTGATAAATACGGA
Organism: Phoeniculus purpureus; assembly: GCA_028565055.1. NCBI lineage: Eukaryota > Metazoa > Chordata > Aves > Bucerotiformes > Phoeniculidae > Phoeniculus > Phoeniculus purpureus. Next base: position 16,699 of record JAOXOE010077259.1, read on the forward strand.
AAGAGCAGGTCTCAGGAAGATGGAGCCAGACTCTTCTCAGTGGCATCCAATGATATGACAAGGGGCAATGGGTGCGAGCTGGAACAGAGGAGGTTCCACATAAGTATGAGAATGAACTTCTTGACAGAGAGGGTGTCACAGCACTGGAAGGGGCTGCCCGCCTAGGTGGATTGTGGAGTCTCCTTCTCTGGAGATGTTTAAAACCCACCTGCATATGTTCCTGTGTGACCTGATGTAGGTGATCCTGCTGTGGCAGGGGGATTGGACTAGAGCTTTTGAGGTCCCTTCCAATCCCTTATGCGCTGCGATTCTGTAAACTACCACTGTGCAATCTTCCTGAGAAGATGCCTCTGTATCAAGAAATTCTAGCACTACCTACCACCGCTACTACATTTCACCTTTCTGCATGTACAACTCTGTTAGGGGAAATCACACTGACAGATATTTGTGATGATGTGATGTATGCATCCATTTGCCTCCCGCAAATAATCCTAAATCAAAGCTGAGAGAGAGAGAGGAGTGAGCTTCCTTTGAGCAGGAAAGGTCAGGCAGCATTTATAGTAGCTGAAATAAATGCTCTTGATCTGGTTTATAGCTGTATTAGTACAAAATCAAAAGCTTGTAGAAAAGAGTGCAGATGCACCTGAACCAGGGATGTAGAGAAAATGAGTGATAGCATTGCAGGACAGCAGAGAAGACCTTCTGACATGATTGATGAAGGGATTCAGGGCAATTTCTGCAGCTGCATAGCCTCTGCTGGCTCTGTACTTGACCCTGAGGACACTGACCTGCACCAGGATCCCATTGTGGTAGGTGTCAGACAAATCCATGATGTTCCTTGCCCTCGAGAGCACAGAGAGCAGACAAATAAAGCACAGGGTGAGGAACCTGAAGGTGTTGTTTCCCTGGGATCTCGCAGCAAGCCACAAAATTCCTCCTGCTTTTGACCAAGCCAGCTCAGACCACAGGTCACAGTAAAATGTCTCAGGTTCAGTGAGAAATCTCACTTCAAGACCATGATGGAGAGTAGAACTCAAAGCAAGGCTTGACAGTATAGTCCTCTTGCCTTCCTTGGCCAAGAGTTACTAACACAATTACAGACTCCAAATATTAAATACATTGCAGAACAATTAGACAACCTATCTATTTCCAGAAGGTTTGGCAGTCTGAAACAAAAGCCCTGCACCCCTCACCCTGGAACATTCTTTTTTAATATCTACTTAAGTAAATAGCTAAAGCCTGTGGACATGAGTCAGAGTGGGTTAGATATCTCCTGGGAACAACAGATGAATTAATCACAGAATCTCAGAACATCAGGGAATGGAAGGGACCTCAAAAGATCATCTAGTCCATCCTCCCTGCCACAGCAGGATCACCTAGATCCAGTCACACAGGAACACATCCAGGTGGGTTTTAAACATCTCCAGAGAAGGAGACTCCACAACCCCCCTGGGCAGCCCCTTCCCGTGCTCTGTCACCCTCACTGGACAGAGGTTAAAAAACCTCCAATAATTGTCATGCAACATTCTCTATTATGATTATTAACTATAAATTATCAAGTTTGACTCCTTTTCACATTTTGTGAAAAGCACATGGAAGCAGAGAGCATCAGTTTTTCTCAACTATTTTGGGATGAGCATCAGTTTTTGGTCCAAATGCTTCTGCACATTGCCAGTCGTGTCCTCTATCACCATGATCAGACCTCACCTTTAAGGCCTCACTTAGAAAATCACGAGGGAAATACAAGCACAATCCTTTTACAATCCTTTTCCCTCTTCACAGTATCACAGAACATGAGGGATTGGAATGGACCTCGAAAGATCATCTAGTCCAGAGCAGGATCACTTAGACCAAGAATTAATGCTACTTTCCTTATGCAAAAGGTAGATCCAGCACTGACCACAGCTCTTTGCAAGATCCCTTTATAGCAAGGGAGGAAAATTAATGATTAAAAAGGTACTTTGCCTCTCTGCTGAGATCTCCCACCGATGTTAATCTGTACAAACTGCCAGAGCGGGTATCATTTATTATTTAGGATGAACAGCGCAGTGCCAGGCTAAATGGGCTGCTAGTCTAACCCACTGCAGCACTCTTCTGGGAGACCCCAATAAAGGCAAGCTGTTTGTGTAGTTTGGCACAGACATACTCAGGTCCTGAAGTGAGCATCAGGAGTGATGGTGAGGCACAGACTTGCTGTATTTCATGCCCCCCACAGCAGCCAATCTTCTTCACTTGGGTCTGTGAGCAGCAGGCATCAGGTTTTAGATGGGGGAGCTTGGGGAGAAAAGCTTTTGTTTAGGCTGATGCCAAAAGCACTCTTTCAGATTCTTCTTGAGAAAGATTATCACTGCAGCAATAAGCCATTTGCCATGACTGGATGTTCCTTTCTTGCAGCCCAACTGGAAAAACACAATGTGCTCTCACACAAAGTCAGCCAACTCAACTCTAAGCGCTTTTGTTGCCCATTTTAGCTGAAATTGACTGATTTTGTCCTAAAGGCCAGAGGAGCACTCTCATACTGGAAAAGTGCACCTGCAGTGGAGCACATGGCTCCAGAAGAGAAGGATTGGTCATTTCCAGCCAACGATTCAACAATTCTATGATTGTGTATCAGACAGCTTGGAAGTGGTCCACACTCATTCTGCAAGCAAGTGGTGGAGTTTGAATTGTGTAAAGCTTCATGGCATGGGCACACAGCACATCAGAAACAATCCCAAGGACACTCTAGTCAGCTCCAGATTCCCACAGCTGCCTCACATCAGCTCCAGAAGCATCACAAAGCACCTGCCGTACTTCAAATCTCAACCAGAATGCGCAGGTTCTAAAACCTGCCCAATCCTAAAAAACATTTGGGATGCTTCTATCTAAAAGGACTTCCTAGTTACTTCCCACTTTCAGAACAGGTCAGCTGAGCTGGATGGAGAAGTCTTCACCACACACATCTCTGCTGTGTTTGTGCAAACTGCTCTCAGCGTTTCTATCATGAGGAGGACTGGAGCTCCAGGACAATGGGGAGCTTCAGACAGCTCTAAGGAGCTGGGTGGAGCTGACAGCCTGGTCACTCCTCTACACCACAACCCTTCTCCTTAAGAAAAGAAACCTGAAGCCCCACAACCCTTCCTACTTTCCTTCTTCCCTTGCTTTTCCTAGGGTCTGTTCCTCAAGACCTCTTGCAAGCAGCATCAATTGATGTGGTTCCATGTGGCTGATGCGGTTTAAATCTGGAAGTGGAAGACAAAGGGCTGCTGGCTTTTCTCTAACTGCATTCAGATTTTTATCATTCATATCAACTTTTGTATATTTTTAGAAGAGGAAATGAGGCAAATAAAGTGCAGAAAGATAAAGTGATGTAATCCCCCTTATCTGCCAAAGCACACAGGGTGTTGTTATAAAAATACACCAGCAGACCTGAACCCTGAGAAACTCCTTACAAAGCCAACTTCTACAAGTCCAACATCCAAATCCAGCAAATACATCCATAAATGTTTAATCTCAGCATTCAGCAGGGTCCTGGGGTATCACTGGGTCACCAGTGCACTGCTGATGTGAGCAGCCTTTTTGCGCCAACCAGTTGTACCAAGGTCTGAAGTGCCTGTCTCCACGTTTGCACCATTATACGTGTCGTGTCCTGTTCTCATTCCTGATGTGTGTCTTCGTGTGTTGTGCAAAACAATTAGCTGCATTATTACCCTCATTATCCTCTTTCAAGCCAGTTTTCTTAACACAGTTATCAAATAAAGGATGTAGGACACAGCCAGCACTGGTCTCTACACACAAGAGAGACCTTCCTGCATTAATAGGTTCTCACCTTTGCCTGACAAATGATCTCTCCTGCCTGATTTGTGACTGAAATGAGACCTGTGGTGTTAAGGTGTTCCAAGACACTGGATTATCACTGGAAATAGGGATTTGGTTATTGATATAATCCTGTTCAGTTCCAGTAACTCCCCATATTGACATCAGCCAAAAGGGCTCCCAACAAACTTCTCAAAAGCACCTTGGCTTCTTCACAGCGGTCAAGAGGATCAGACCTGCTGTTCAAAGAGTGCTGCTGCTTTCCCTGATTTATAGATGAGAAAACTCTGAGATTATTTATCCCTTGCCTTAGATTTAGAAACTCTGATGCCATTCCAAAGCCCTAAGCTACATCAACATAATGGTATAATAGGCAAAACCTGAGGGTTGTTCAGTATGTCCAGCACTAAATCATCTGTTAAATATTCCGGCAGTCTTCACTTCTCATTTAAATGTGATTCTGTTAGCAGACATTCTTCTAAATTACTAGAAAGGCAATTAGAAATGGTAATTAATGACTGTAGCCACCTTGATAATTCGCCCTTTCCTGCATGCATGAGTGATGCTCATACCCAGTGTCCCCCTGCCAGTTTTCATCTCCTGTTATGGGAAGACCTGGTGATAAAACCTCAGGATTTTTGCCCTTCATGCAGACTGACTTTGCTGCCCAAGTCTGAGAGACTAAAAATCAGAGGAGTGAGCCTGAGCTTTACCCACAGCATCTCCCTCACAGCCATTCTTTAGGTTTGCAATCTCCTCCCCCTCTACTCTGCCCTGCTGAGACCTCATCTGGAGTGTCGTGTCCAGTTGTGGGCCCCTCAGTTCCAGAAAGACACGGAACTGCTGGAGAGAGCCCAGGGCAGAGCCACAAAGATGAAGGGAGTGAATCATCTTCCTGATGAGGAAAGGCTGAGGGAGCTGGGTCTCTTGAGCTTGGAAAAAAGGAGACTGAGGGGTGACCACATTAATGCCTATAGATATGTGAAGGGCGGGTGTCAGAAGGATGGATCCAGGCCCTGCTGAGTGTCACCTAGCAATAGGACAAGGGGCAATGGGTATGAACTGTAACACAAAGTTCCACATAAATATGAGAAGATATTTCTTCACAGTGAGCATGACAGAGCACTGGAGGGGGCTGCCCAGGGGGGATGTGGAGTCTCCTTCTCTGGAGACGTTTAAGACCCGCCTGGACATGTTCCTGTGTGACTTGGTCTACGGGATCCTGCTGTGTGAGGTGGATTGGACTTGATGATCTTTCGAGGTCCCTTCCAGTCCCTAACACTCTGTGATTCTGTGATCTAGTCTGTGTCACCCATTTATATTTCAGGTGAGAGACCATCTCCCACACAGACTTGTTGCAATCACTGAGCTCCAAGACAGCAGGTAAGTTTGTAGAAATTAATGAACTACTTTCCAGTCTGAGTTTTAAGCCCTTGATTTTTTTTGTAGTTTCTAAATAAAAGCAGCTCTGCGGGTCAACAGCAGGACAAGAGGCACACACCCAGATCCTACACATGCTCTCACTCTTATCTGTGCTCAGTGAAAACAACAAAAAGCAAGCTGAAGGCATGAGTGTCACTGCTTTTATCACCACAACTGCTCCCAGAGAAATAATGGCTATTCCGATGGCTGATAGCACAATCTACTGGGCTTTTCTTGCATCTCTCCGCCTCATTATTCACTGATCCTATTATCATTTCCATTGAATTAAAGGCAGATTACAAAGTGCTGAGTGGCTCATGACAGCCATTCAGTCCAACCACCTTGCACTCCACAGGCCATAGTGTTACACCCAGTGATTACCGGGTCTCCTAACTGCTGTTGAGCAAGAATGTCTTTGTAGAGGACACACACTTCTGTCCTTGAAGGGATTCTGCTTCGCAGCATTCCTCTGCACCCCTGTATGACTGTTTGGGATCTAAAATTGAACAGAGTTTTTACAGTCATGTCCCTCATAGACCTGTGCACTCAGAAGGGTCTGGTATCCATCAGTTTTTCACAATACACTTATAAAAGTACTACCCAATTCCTTCCTGGTGTCATATTAGCTACAAGACTTGAGTTGCATCCATCATATTTCAAAAGGTTATCCAAACAATTTAAAGCCTGGCCTTTATTCCTGTGTGACTTGATCTAGGGGATCCTACTGTGGCAGGGGGATTAGACTCAACAATTGTCAGGAGGATGGAGCCAGGCTTTTCTCAGCATCATCTAGTGATAGGACAAGGGGCAATGGGTGTCAGCTGGAACATGGGAGGTTCCATACAAATATGAGAAGGAACTTCACAGTGAGGGTGATGGAGCACTGGAAGGAGCTGCCCAGGGGGGTTGTGGAGTCTCCTTCTCTGGAGATGTTTAAAACCCTCCTGAATGTGTCCCTGTGTGACCTGGTCTAGGTGACCCTGCTGTGGCAGGGGGATTGGACTGGATGATCTTTCAGGGTCCCTTCCAATCCCTGATGTTCTGTGATTCTCATACCAAGGGGATGCATAGACCTCACCATGGATTGGTAAAAGCACTGCTCTAGCTCAGGAGATTCAAAGGCACCTTACAAAGATAAATATTAGCAGCTGCCCTTATTTTTTATAGATGGAGATAACTGAGGATCAGAAAGGAGAACAGGTCAAACAGCCAGGACAGACACACACAGAGTTCTCCACACAAATCCATCCTCATGCACAGACACCTTTTGTGTCTTTTGCTCCAAAAACCTCCAAAACTTGCTTTTCTTTTCAGTCTTTGCTGAACTACAAGTTTAAAACCAATGTGTTTATTTTATCAACTCATTTTATGTGAATAAAAGCTCTAACTGAGACCCCAACACCACCCACACTGTGGACTACTGGGATGTGGGGGAAAAGCAGCTTGCAAGATGCAGTTCAAGCTTTTATCCCCCCATGAAATCAACGCTCCTAGGACTTCATCTATTAGTTTCTCATGCTGCAGACTACTTCACAGTATGCGCAAGACTTCACCACCACATTCTTGTGTTGTGCTTTTGTTTTCTCACTGGGAAAGGGCCATCAAGCTTATTTTCTGATGAATGAAGAAAAGATCAGCTTTATACTTCATTTCTTCTGTATCAGGGCCAGAGCTTGATGCTACTTTGCTTCTATCTCCAGGCACATTTGACAGCCATAAACCAGAAGCACAGCTACTCTGTTAGCTGTCAGGCGTATCTTGATGGCTACATGGGGGTTTCATGTGAGGGCTTTTTGTTTTGCCTTCCCACCAGCCAGTCTGGGAAGACACATTAAGATGGAAAATACCGTAACACTGGAAGCATTTAAGCAGCTAAAAATACTACAAGAGAGCCAACAGACAATTCTGCCAAACAGAGACCTGCTTGTTGGATGCTCTTTATTTGATCTTAAGAGCTGAAACTGCTCCAAAGGGTTTTGCTGTGCTGGTGTCAAGGAGAAGTAATGACATTTAGCCTATGAGATTTGCTCTGTCTCTTCAGTAACACAACCTAGAGCAGAGTCTGACCCTGAACCTGAACCTTCTAAAATGAGTTTATTGACCTTCTAGTAGTGCTCTCAGCCTCTGGAGTGCACTTTATGGGTACTCTGAAATGACGACTCCCAAACAAGTGAACTCTACACAATTACACTGAGAGCTTTGGCCTCTCCATACATCACATGTGTCCACCACAAGAACCACCTGTTAATCAAAGGAAGATGCCCTGTAGATTCACAAAGAAGAATGAACGCTCCCCCAAATCCCCTGTAAAAACAGCTGTGGTAGAGGTCATTGTCTCAGCCACAGTCTAGCAGCAGGTTTGCCTTATGATCAATCCAAATCCCATGCGTGTAGCCCACACAACCTCAGTGAAAAAGCTTAGTACAAGGTTCACCAAAGCCACAAGATAAGATGATCTCTGTGATGCCTCCAGACATCAACAACACACGCTCCAAGCATCATTTCTGCATCACAGTATCCAAAGAACAGGTTAGGAAAGGGTTTGCCATGAAATAAATTGACATAAGTGATCTTACCTTAGGCAAAGGGATCATCATGGAACAGAGGAGATAAGCTCCAAGGGAACATGGAGCAGAACACTGCACTACAGCAGAGCAGGGTCTTGCAGGTTAAGGCTCAGCCTGTTAGTACCTGAGCAAGAGAGGCACAGAGCTGGTACCCACCTTCAGGTGGGAGCCCACTTCACGAAGCAAGCTCAGAGAGAACACAGAATCATTCTGTGGGAGGTTCCACAGCCAGACACGACTGAATTCCTCCAGAATGACTCTAAGAAGAAACCAAATGCCCCTGGCTGAGTTTAAATAGGCTTCAGGGCCCATGGGAGTGGGTGGAGGCACCAAGTGAGGCTGGTCAGGCATTAACTGGCTAATTAGTGCCTTCAGGGCCCTGTCAGAGACCTTTTCAAAACAATCCTGGACAATTTCATAGAGTGAAAAAAAAACCTTGTTCTACAATCAGACTAAAACCTGCACTTTCTGCAAACATTAATCTCCATTACACGACAGGGTCGGCATCTCCGCTTCCAGGGGGTTTAAAGAAGACGTCTGAAAAGTGTTGTGCTGGGGAGAATTTAGGTCATAGAGAAGACATCTGTATATGAGAAAGGTAGGAGAACAATAGGCTGCATCAGGAAAAAACCTTCAAGCCAGCTATAAATGAACGTTAACATGTGGCTTCAGGGCAGCATAACTGCTGCACACACACGCAGGAGACGGCTCCAGCTAGAGCACACCTCAGTTTGTTCTCTTCTTGCAATGGAGAATAGACAGAAGAAAGATGCGGGGTTGTTTCCTGGCTCGTGCAGATTAGCATGGGAGGCTGGGTTTGACAGTTTTATGCCTGGAAGAAGAGCAGCATCTCCCTCTGTCTCCACTGTATAAACAAGCAGAAGCTCTGATGAGACCAGAAAGAGATGGTGCTTCCAAAGATGACCCAGGAGCACCTGCCTTATTAAAACTCCTGTTACCTGGGCTCCTACACACACTTTTGAGACTCCAAGCCAGCTCATTAGAAAATACAATGGGCTATCAGTAGAAAACCTCATTCAGGGAGGCACTGGTATTATTAGGCGCACAGCATCTCCTTTAATTACCACATGGCAATCACCACAGTGATTAAATTGTCATCAGCTCCTTGCTAACTTTCTCTCTAACCTCCTTTATCTCTACTAAACTTGTAGGGAACCCAGATCAAAGGAATAAAACTGAAGTGGCAACTCACTGCCCTTCATTTCAGGGGTACGGATCTATTAACTCAGCTTGTACTTAACACGTTGCAGCTTAGATGATGGTGATTTCATGGGAAAGGATTAGAGCAGCTCGGGTTGTGTTTAATGAATGGCATCCTGAATCTACATTTTCTGCTTTCTTAAGCTGTAAACGCTTCCCAGTTCCAGTGTTCTCCACACGCAGCCCTTTATCCAAAGTGCTGGCTCTACCTTGCCACCTGGATGCCAACCTACCGCCTGTTTTCCCATTAATAATCTTACACTTCCCAGAGATAGAAACTGTTGTGTGTTAATCTTAACTGCAAGTTGATTTGTATTCACGGATAATCCACACGAGCCTATGCTTAAAAACGGCTGCTGGAGACCGTGCAGCCGACGCAGGTGGTTATACAGCAAGGATAATCTCCGGGTGGGTGTCACCCGCTCCTACCACAGCCCAGTTGCAGAGCATCCGCTCCCATAGGATCCCTCAGGGCCCAGGAAGCGAAAGAGGCACAAACAACACAATAAATTGGATACCCAGTCTGCCAGCAGATTAAGCCAAGGAGTATTAAGTTGTTTGGGTTCCCATTTAAAAATAAATAAATCGAACCTCCCAGTCAATCTGCTTAATGTCTGATTGACACTAAGCAGATAAGGAGTGATTTAACCTTATGGGGTAGATTTCTCATTTCCTGTCCTGCCATCGGCCAACAGCCTATTTGCTGGAGGTGAGGGTCCTCCTGCTTGTTCCAGTTGGGATGCTCCTGGGGCATTTGATAGGGGCTGGCACAGCGAAAGCAACGCTGTCAAATGGCACGACAGCGCTGTAAATAATTTAATGCAGAGAAAAGGTCTCCTCTTGTAAGACAGCGTGAAGAGGTTTTAACATGAGGCATCCCCAGCTGGTCATTAAGTGTTTTCCATTCCCGGGAAACCATTCCACACAGCTCCTTGAATTGCAATTCCTCGCTGGCTCCGTAAGTGCCAGCAGAACCCAACGTGCAGGGCGGTCAAGTGCCACAGCCACCACCCAGGGTAGCTGCATCACATTTTATTGTGTTGATTTATCTCACCATTTCTTACAGACTTATTGAGCTTAAATTGGCTTGCACAGCCAAGCTACCTCAGCCGCTTCCCACATTCTGCAAGAGGTGATTTTTTACTTCGGGCTCAGATGTCAGCGCTCGTCCTGCACCTGCTCCTGCCTTGCCTTAACCCTTCAGTCCCAGGGATGCCAGTTGCTTCCAAGACCAGGCATCTCATCCTGCCATACCACGCCAGATCAACACAGGCAGTGGTACCCTTCCCTCAGCAGTTTTGTGCTTTTTCCTCTCCCCTCCCACTCAAAATGAGTGAGTCCTCAGCTCAAAGTGGGAAGCTTGACGTTACTTTTATGGCCTTTGAGTGTTTTGTTTCCTGGGGCACAGCTTTCTAATTTTGAGACAGAAGGGTTTTTCTCGCTGCTGTTGACAGCTCCATCCAACCTCCTTCAAATATGTGGTTCTGTAGCATTTTCTTTTGGTGACAGCTGATGGTCTACAATGACAACCCAAAGAGATCAGCACAACCCAGTCTGATACATTAACATTCATATTTAAAGCATCTTTGATGCTGATGCCAGGCTGGCCAGGTACCCTCAGCACCTGCCAAGACAGCGGCCAGGACAGTTGTGCTCTCCAGACTGTCTTCTACGCTGCACTAAGATTTTTTGGCAACTAGTTGGACTCCAGCTGGTTAAGTACTTCCACACTTTCCACTGTTTCATCCAAAGTAGTGAGACCAAAGCCACAGAACTTGCTGTCACTGAGTGGGAGCATCTCCACCCCAGCACTCTGCCCCAGCTTTGATACTGGCTGGTGACAGCAGGCTGGCTCTAGGGCCATGGCTCCACTAAAGACGTGGCACTTACGCAGCCTCATAGCAGCAAAGCATCTCCCTGTTTGGCCCTTCTACTCTCACTGTCCCTCAAGCTTAGTTAACATCATTTAAACACACTTCCACCCTGCTTTCCTGGCCCAGCTGCCACTTTCCATCTAATCCTAAAGCCTTTTAATTCCAATGTTATTCCCTCACTCTTTCCTCCCGCGGTTCATTTGGCGTAAGGCTGCAATGAGATGGCTTCCTGCTCTCCCTTCTCAATTTGCTCGGCAGATAATAAAGATAATTTTATGTCCTCACATTTAGTGCCAGGGAATACCTCTGCTTCTCTGCCAGGCTCCCTCCCGCAGCCTCCCCCACTGCCCTGCCCTGCCCCAGCCATGCTCCTTGGCTGGGGAACCAGCTTCTCAGAGGCTGATAACCTGGCACTTTTGGGGTAAGTCAGCAGCTTTTGGGTTGTCGCAAAAGTGGTGATGGAACAGCTGATGAGAAGAACTTCTGCTCCCTGCACCACACAGAGAAGCAGGATGTTGGGGTGTTCTCCTCATTTCTCATCCTAAAGAGCCCTGGAAATCATAGAATCATAGAATCATTAGGGACTTCAAAAGATCATCCAGTCCAATCCCCCTGCCACAGCAGGATCACCTAGACCAAGTCACACAGGAACATATCCAGGCG
>JAOXOE010077308.1:0-28231 GCA_028565055.1 Phoeniculus purpureus
GATCCCCTAGATCCAGTCATTAGGGATTGGAAGGGACCTCGAAAGATCACCCAGTCCCATCCCCCTGCCACAGCAGGGATCCCCTAGATCCAGTCATTAGGGATTGGAAGGGACCTCAAAAGATCATCCAGTCCCATCCCCCTGCCAGAGCACCTAAAGCAGAAACAAATCTGGGTTCAGTTAAACTTCAGCTACAGCATTGACTCTCTGGCCTTACTCTACAACCTTATCAAGAAGTAAACTCTGCAAATATGTGTTGCTGCCAGGTTACAGAATACTTCCCTCACATCACCCCCTTGATTAACCGCAGCTACTTTCGCATTGCACTGGGTTTTTATGGTTTAGGAGAATAGATCTTTCCCGTCGAAGGCTTCTGATAAAGCTCTTCTTTGTTGTGCTTTTATCGGCACTTATTAAACATGGAAAAGCAGACTGAGGAATGAATTGGATTTGTCTATAATAAGCTCCGGTTTTGAACCAGCCTCTGAACTGGAATTACTCAAAACACAGACAAAAAATAATTGCTTCTAGTGTGGAGAATTTTCATGTGTGGAAAGACACTTTCATCAATACAGTTGTCACTGCTCTTTACAGTGAGGGTGATGGATCACTGGAAGGGGCTGCCCAGGGGGGCTGTGGACTCTCCTTCTCTGAGGATGTTTCAAACCCACCTGGATGTGTTCCTTTACAACTTGGTCCAGGTGGCCCTGCTGTGGCAGGGGGATTGGACTGGATGATCTTCCGAGATCTCTTCCAATCCCTAATGATTCTATTTTTAATTCTCAAAAATTTATTTGCGGAACTTCAAAGTCCCTGATTTTACCCAAAGGGAAGGACAACATCATCTTCTACTACATGTCCATTATTAACATGTCTTGTGTGCATTTGACCCTGTCTCCACAGCCTCTCGTTTCAAAGACTGATGTTACTGTGTTGGCCCAAGCACACATGGTGAGCCACCGCTGTGGAAGACCCCAACCTCTTTCACAGAATCACAGAACATCAGGGATTGGAAGGGACCTCAGAAGATCATCAAGTCCAATCCCCCTGCCAGAGCAGGATCTTTCAAAGGCACCTTACCTCCAATTTCTGAAGCAAAGACTGGACTGGATACTCTCCATGTACTACCTATGCTCCTTAGCAGAACCACTGATCTCTTTGTATTTTACCTGCATTAAGTGCTTTATTATTGTCTTCATATAATATATTTTATATATTATTTATTTAGCTAATATCAACAATGATCTAAGAGGAACAATTGTTAGAACTATTCTTAGAAACTTGTTTGGAGAATTTTAACATGAGTGATTTGTGTCTTTAATTGCACTGCAGATGTTTAAAACCCACCTGGCCATGTTCCTGTGCGACTGGACCTGGGGGATCCTGCTGTGGCAGGGGGATTGGACTGGATGATCTTTCGAGGTCCCTTCCAATCCCTAATGTTCTGTGATGCCGTGAGAGATGCCTCAATTATCTCTTCCAGCCAAATCTCTCTCTAAAATCGCAACGTGTCACCAAACCATGATCTCTCATCATTTCTGAAGTTCATCACAGTCAGCAAAACGTCTTGACACTTTGAAGGATGAAACCTAAGCAGAGTTCCAAGCACGGGTCTTGTCCATTACAGAAATATGTTGTTTTTATTGCCTGGGTCTGTCCCCATTCCAGAATTGCACTGGATAGAAGGATTCATAAAGTATCACCTTGCTCATTGCTTGTGGAACTCTGCTCTCCCTGCTCGTCTGTTGCATTATGGATGAACGCCCTTTGGACTGAATTAATCTCCTGGTTTCTGTCAGGAATTATTACTTCCATCCTGGCTGTTATCCCAGGAACAGAGCTGGATGACATTGCTGTGCATGCTCTCTCTCTCAGCCTGAGCTTTTGCTCTCACAGTTATTTCAACAACTTTTGTGGCAATCACTGCAATCATCCGTTAAAGCTCTCAGGAAACCTCCCACCCCGATGAATTCAGAGAGCTGCAGGGCATCACAGAATCACAGAGCACGTTCCTGTGCGACTCGGTCTAGGTGATCCTGCAGTGGCAGGGGCGTTGGACTGCATGGTCTTTTGAGGTCCCTTCCAATCCCTAGTGTCTGGACCGAGGGGATCCTGCTGTGGCAGGGGGATTGGACTAGATGATCTTTTTGAGGTCCCTTCCAATCCCTAACAATCCTGTGATCTTCCAAGGTCCCTTCCAATCCCTAATGTCTGGATCTGGGTGATCCTGCTGAGGCAGGGGGTTTGGACTAGATGACCTTTCGAGGTCCCTTCCAGTCCCTAATGTTCTGTGCTGTTTTAAGTGCAGCTAAAAATGTTCTGAACCTGCATAAACTTATTCACTCAGCCTTAAGAGGTCATTGAAAAGCTTCAGATTCTTGATCAATATTTGCTGGTGGGTTTTGGGGAAGATGACATTTACTTAGAAACAGTAGAGACTTGATACTGTTTGCCTTACCTATTGAAGGCTCTCGTAACTGTACAGTGCTGTTTGCCCTCACAATGATCTCAATATAATGTTGACCATAGAAAATGAGAAAAGACAGTCGGGAAGTCAGTCATAATTCCAGCACGTTACACTCATGGTATAAGAGCAAAAACAGGAGTATTTCTGTAGTAGCCATATTCAGCTTCTTAGTCTGCTCACTGGGTTTGTACTGCTCAGTTTCTTTTATAGCCTGATGATCTGCTGTGGCAGGTGGACTGGACTGGATGATCTTTTGAGGTCCCTTCCAATCCCTAACCTAATGTTCTGCGATTCTCTATCATGTTCCTGTACAACGTGGTCTAGGTGATCCTGCTGTGGCAGGGACGGCTCTGTGTGTCCTCTAGAGAAGTGTTCACCTCAGTATGCTACTGGCAGTGTTTCACCACGTATCTGACGTGACATCTCATGCAGGGGGATTGGACTGGATGATCTTTGGAGGTCCCTTCCAATGCCTAATGATTCTCGGATTCTCTGATTTATGAATCTCATTTAACAATGTAAAGGAATATGGGTTTGAAGGGCCAGGTGCCTGGAGTAGGTGGGCTTTATAATCACTGAATCACAGAACGTTACTGATTGGAAGGGACCTCTAAAGATCATCCAGTCCAATCCCTCTGCCACAGCAGGATCCCCTAGATCCAGTTGCATAGGAACATGGCCAGGCAGATTTTAAGGCATCAAGATGTCCTTTCAACCTAGAATACCAGGGATATTCCAGTGCAGAGAAATGAAGGTCCTGACCCTCAGATAAAGCTGCTCTATTCAGATTGGTAGCCACAGTAAAACCTACAAATACAGAGTGCACATCTGCAGATTGCAAGTGGAATGCCTGGCTTTCTTACAGAGAGAGAGATGTACATCTCTGTACCTGAAAGACAGCTCTGTGTGTCCTCCAGAGACGTGTTCACCTCAGTATGCCACTGGCAGCCTTTGACCATGTATCTGACATGATGTCTCTCATGCTGGCAGCCACTTGCTGAGCTACAAACCCCATTTTGAAAGGCAATGCTAAAGAGAGGAGTAGGTGATGTGGTGATGTTAGGTCATAGGCTGGGCTTGATAATCTTAGAGATATTTTCCAACCTTCAGATTAGCCATCAGGAAGAAATTCTTCACAGAGACAGTGGTCAGGCACTGCTGTGGGCTGCCCAGGGTGGTGGTTGAGTCCCCATCCCTGGATGACTTTAAAAGACGCTCAGATGTAGTGCTGGGGGATCTGGTTTAGGGGTGACCTTGTAAAGTGGAGTTGATGGTTGGACTCAATGATCCAAAGGGTCTTTTCCAACCTGAGTTTAAAAGATGCTTAGATATAGTGTTGGGGGATCTAGTTTAGGGGTGACCATGTAGAGTAGGGCTGATGGTTTGACTCAATGATCCCAGGGGTCTTTTCCAACCTCATTGATTCTGTGATTCCATGATCTACCTCTAGCTGTAAAGTTACCACCAATTGTCTCTCTCTGTGCCTGGAATACATTTTCTACTCCACCCATAGTTCTTCTTTCCTTGCTAGAGAAAATCCTACAATTGATGAAACCTCAGTAATCTAATGATCAGAAACCCATTCACTAACATCCAAGACCCTTCTTCCTTTTAAAAAACCCTGTAATTGGAGGCTCAGCAGCCAAATTAGTCATTTCTTTTTCTCTATGCAGAAAGGCATTTTCAAAAGTAAAGAATAACTAGAAAGGAAGAAAAAGTGTGTTCGTGCTATTTTCCTAACAGCTCAGTTGTCATAAATAGAAAGCAATAATTTATTTTAATAAGCACTTCTGGCTCCCGAGCAGTTGTGAAACGAAGACGCTCCAAAACATGATTAAAAAAACCCCAGCAATCTGAAAAACTTTTGCAGCTCCATTCCTGCTTGTTTCTGGCAGCTGGTCCAATTAATCTGTTTACACTTGCTCTTTGAAATCGAGGTGAAAATGCTGACTCAGCTTTGTGTAATCTCCAAGGACGGCAGAATTTATTTTGCTAACGTGAAGCCATCAAATGGCTAAATGCAGGAGCCCTAAACCCAGAATTGTTTAAGCTTATTTTCTCCTCCTTGGCTTCTGATGTTTTCTTGTGAGGAGATGCTTTGTACACAGCAGGAGCACCTAGATCAAGACACACAGGAATATGTCTAGGTGGGGTCTTAAACGTCTCCAGAGAAGGAGACTCCACAACCCCCCTGGGCAGCCCCTTCCAGGGCTCCGTCACCCTCACCGGGAAGAAGTTCCTTCTCAGACTGATGTGGAACCTCCTGTGTTCCAGCTCACACCCGTTGCCCCTTGTCCACAAGGCAGCCTGTGAGCAATGCTCTGCACGGGAAGGTTCAAGCCTACTCACCCTCCTCCCCACCACCCTCCTCCATCATCTGCAGAGAGAGGGACCAAGCCAACGGCACCGCAGGGCTCGTTTTCCTCACCCGCAGGGCTCACTTATGACTTCTGGTAACTTAATCGCTAAAGAATTCTCCGCAGCTCCACCATTAATGGGGCTTTTCCTGTGTTTCCTTAGAGAGCGCCGAGCTTGCCCAACATTTTTGTCCGGTGCCTGATAAGGACAATAATGAACCCGGGGCAGGAAACGGCAAAGAGCCTTGGCTTGCTCCCCACAGCCGCAGACGGATTTAGCAGCCCCGGTGGCTGCATGATGGCATCCAGAGCGAAGTGGTCCTGTTTGGGGAAGCGGGGTGATCGTTTCGGTGGGACGTGGGCTCCTCTCTGCCGCAGCCGTGGTCAGCGACTCCAGCCCGCGGACTGCTGTTGGGTCCTTGCTCAACTGCCACCTCTCAGCAGAGGGGAGAGTTGGTCCCCAAGCCGAGCCGGTCCATCAGCCCGCTGCGAGCTTGGCCCAGACCAGAGGATGTCTGCGCTGGAGACCGGGTGGCTCTCACCTTCTCCTCCTTTTTCCGGAGAAGGCGCCCGGAGTTGCATCCACTCGGAAACGGGGCTCATTAGCAGCCCTCTTCTGCCAGCACAGGTCCTTCCCTTGGTCTCTGCAAGCGGAGAGGGACCAAGCCTGGAACAATGGGAGAGCTCTGTTTTCCAGGAAAGCCGCCGTGTTCTTTCCCAGTCCCTGTCTCAGCCGGGCACCCTGGCAGGCGGTGGTGGCTGAACCCCCACCCCAATACGCCCCAGGCAGAGGAGGATGGAGCCAGCTTGCTGGCTGGTTTGGCCAGGAAGGCATGAACCTGTGCCATCACCATCGCCAGCTGACAACCCAACCCATCCTGCAGCCATCCAGGAGGCTGGGTGCAGCTTGGATGGGGAGCAGAGCTTGGGATCCTGCCCAGGGAAAGGAGGCAAAGGACAGCTGCTTGCTCTACCCAGTGCTGGTGGGAGCTGCAGCCCCCGTTCACTTCTCTTCCATGCCAGTAGAGAGACCATTCCATCATGGACCCTTCTCTGTGCTCCACTGGTCCTTCTCTGTGCTCCACTGGCCCTCCTTTGTGCTCCACTGGCTGTTCTCTGTGCTCTACTGGCCCTCCTTTGAGCTCTACTGGCCCTTCTCTGTGCTCTACTGGCCCTCCTTTGAGCTCTACTGGCCCTTCTCTGTGCTCCACTGGCCCTCATTTGAGCTGTACTGGCCCTTCTCTGTGCTCTACTGGCCCTCCTTTGAGCTGCACAGTCCCTCCTTTGAGCTCTACTGGCCCTCCCTAGTGCTCCACTGGCCCCCCTTTGCAGGGATGTTTGCTCACTTGATTGCGGATCTGTCTGTCTCGCAGCTACCGTGGCCCTGACACCGAGGGACCCGCAATGGATTGGAGCCTGGTGGCTGGGACTGCTCATCTCCTCGGGCTGCCTGGTGCTCACATCCATCCCATACTTCTTCTTCCCACGGTACCTGCTGAAAGGAGAGGTAAGCCCCCACCTCTGGAGGATGCTAGAGCTGTGCTCACACGGGGAATGCCTGTGCCCAGGGGAGAGGCTGAGGGGCAAGAAGGGAGCCCAGCAACCTTTCTCAACCTTCTCAAATGTGAAGAGTCAGAACCACAGAACATCGGGGGTGGAAGGGACCTTCAGAGATCATCCAGTCTGATCCCCCTGCCAGAGCAGGATCCTTCACGTCTTCATCATTGGCTGCAAAGACAGAACCACAGCAGCTCAGCAGACTGAGACAGGACCTAGTTCCTTTCCCTCTAGCTGCACTGACAGCTTCTGTTAGGAGGGTTCCAGGGCAGGGTAATAGCCACAAGCCTTCTTGGGAGGAGTCTGGACTCAGCCATCCTGAGGTGTCTGACCTGGTTCTGCTGATGATGGCTGCTATCTTCACTCCCTGCTGCAACAGCCTTTGCGAGGTGATGCTCCATTGATGCCCCCTTGATGCCAGCAGCATCCTCACGCACAGGAGCAGCACTGGCAGAGAGCTGGGCAGTGGGGATCATAGAATCATTAGGGATTGGAAGGGACCTTGAAAGATCCTCCAGTCCGTTCCCCCTACCACAGCAGGACCACCTAGACCAGGTCACCCAGGAACATGTCCAGGCAGGTTTTAAATGTCTCCAGAGAAGGAGACTCCACAACCCCCCTGGGCAGCCCCTGCCAGGGCTCTGTCACCGTCACTGGGAAGATCTGTCTCACATTGATGTGGAACCTCCTCTGTTCCCGCTCACACCCGCTGCCCCTTGACCTGTCATTAGATGGCCCTGAACAGAGCCTGGCTCCATCCTCCTGACACCCACCTTTCACAATTTATAGAAATTAATGAGGTCACTCCTCAGGCTCTTTTTTCCCAGCTCAAGAGCCCCAGCTCCCTCAGCCTTCCCTCATTAGGGAGCTACTCCCCTCCTTTCATCATCTCTGTGGCTCTGCACTGGACTCTTTCCAGCAGCTCTGTGTCCTTCTGGAACTGAGTGCCCCAGAACTGGACACAATATTCCAGATGTGGTCTCCCCAGGGCAGAGTAGAGGGGGCGGAGATCCTCTCTTGGTCTGCTAACTAGTCCCCTTCTGATTCACCTCAGAATGCTGTTGGCCTTCTTGGCCACAAGGGCCCATTGCTGGCTCCTGGTCATCCTGCTGTCCACCAAGACCCCCAGGTCCCTTTCTCCTACACTGTGGGCATTTAAATGTTTTCTTGGTCTATGTGCTTTTCTTTAACAAGTTTCGCCTGTTCTGCCTGTTGCATGAACGTTCTCAACAGATCATTTTCCCATCGTGTAAAGTAATTCCCCAGAAGGTTTTGAGGTGCTGGCACTGTAGGAAGGGAACTCCATTATCTTGCCTTATCTGGCTTCCCTCTCTGAAGCTGAGCATTAGAGAAAGAAATGCCCTTTGAGGGACAAGTGATGGAAGTTGTGAAGGTATTTGTCAAGTATAATACAACTTGTATTTAAGATTCTCTTACTTTTCAGGCGAGCAAAGACCTTCTGCTTGCGTTTTCTCGGGACTTCCTGAGTGGTGAAGGTGACCTCTGCCGCCATCTCGGTTTCATAGGACTACCTGTCAGTCACATTCAAACTCCGCTTGATGAATTTGACTTTGCTGTAACTAATCTGGCCGTGGACTTACAGTGTGGCATTCGTCTTGTGTACGTTGATGCAGAGTTCTTCTGGATTATTTATTTTCTATGATTCCTACTAAGAGCTCAGCTACAGCCCTAAACTGTGACATTCCTTTTGTCAGGAGAACAATGGAACTTCTCACCAAAAACTGGAGTCTTTCAAAACAGCTGAGAGTTCCTGCAATAAGTCGTCTACAGAAGATACACAATGTTGACATCGCTCTTAATGTCCTCAGAGAGAGGGGAATTAACCTGAAAGATGGAAGTGGTAAGGCCTACAGATTTAGGCTGTGTACTGATAGGGCACTGGGGGACTAGTGCACACTTTCATTCCTTCTGTTATGTGATAGGTGCTTCAGTTGATGCCAGGGATATTGTGGACAGGCACAGAGAACGAACCTTAGCACTCCTGTGGAAGATTGTCTTCGCCTTCCAGGTATTCCCTTGTTGCTTTGTTGATTTGTTACTGGTTACTGTGCAATGGTCATTGGAGACGGCTGGAAATTGAACTTAGATCCAAGGTGCAGCATCATTCACGTGTTAGGGAAGGGTGTAACACTGAAGATGCCAGAAGTCTGCCTCCATCTGCTGTAAATCCCTGACGTGTCAGACTGTCGTGTCAACAATAAACCTATTCTTTGTCTTCTTCCTGACAGGTGGATGTCTCTCTTAACGTGGAACAGCTAAAAGAAGAAATTGAGTTTTTAAAGAACACGCACAAGAGGAAAAGACAATTGGGTGCTCTTAAGACTTCTCTAAAATGCAGAGTAGAAGACGACAATAGTAGTAACTCCTCACCTAGAAGTTACAGTGAGAACGTGGAGCTGCTGATGGCGTGGATTAATGCTGTTTGTGCATTTTACAGTATCAAGGTAAGCAGTTTTTCTAACCTGAATGATTCAGTGATTCATGTTATATGTTCCTTCCAAGACGGGAGTCCCTCTTTGGAGACTCCTCTCTAGCCAGAATGCAGCCACACCTGCTAGTTTTTCTGAAGAGCAAGATGGAGCGCTTAAGACTGATGTGCGTTCAGAACTTACTTCTGAGCTGAATACCTCATGTGAAGGCTTCTACAGAAGTTTCTTTGGGATCCTTCCCTACAAGGATTGCTTTTGTTTTGCTTTAAGGGTTTCCTTTGAAGGTTCACTGTGTTCATTCATTCGTGTTGCCTTGTTTCTTGTTTCTCACAGCTGTACGCCATTGTACAATGAGTGTTCAAAGGAGGCACTGGCTGAATAAAACTTCTCTGATCTAGTCACTTTCAAGTGTTACCAGAAAACAGAATCTATATCCAGTTTATACTGATTAACTGGGAATACATTTTCAAGCAACTTTAATCCAGCTGTGTTTTATTTAATAGGTGGAAAACTTCACAGTGTGTTTCTCAGATGGTAGAGTGTTATGTCATTTGATTCATCACTATCATCCGTATTATGTGCCTTTGGAAGCGGTGTGCCAACGCACTACTCAGACAGTGGAATGCTCAAAAGCTCACACAGTAGGACTGAACTGTTCCTCCTCGTCAGAGTCTGATACTTCTCTGAATGTTATTGAAGGAGTGTTTGACCAAAGTGAGTCATTTGCCCAGTTCTTGCTGAAACTATGCCTTTTATGCACAGCTCGATTTGACAAACGTTTTCTCTTTGTGAAGCTGTAACTGCCTCAGTCCTATACAAGGAGCTCCTGGACAATGAAAGAAAAAACTTCCAGCTAATCAACACCGCAGTGTCTGACCTGGGTGGAATACCAGCAATGATTCATCACTCAGACATGTCAAACACAATTCCTGATGAGAAGGTAAATTGTCTTTAGACTAGATGTAAATGTGTTGTGTGACTTGATCCTAGGCAATCCTGCTGTGGCAGGGGGATTGGACCGGATGATCTTTTGAGGTCCCTTCCAATCCCTAATGTTCTGTGATTCTGTGTTCTGCTCTCCTGTGAATGTGTCCTGCTCTTCCATATGGCCCTTAACTTGCTGTGTTTGGTGTTTATACAGGTCGTTATTACCTACCTATCGTTTCTGTGTTCGAGACTTCTAGATCTTCGTCAAGAAACTCGAGCTGCACAATTGATTCAGTCAACTTGGAGGAATTACAGGCTGAGAAGGGAACTGAAGCTTTTTCAGGTACTCTTTGCTAGTGTGATACTCACAGCTTCTACTTTGAGAAATTCTGAATAAATGACTGGACTAGATAGTGTTGGACTGGATGACCTTTCCAGGTCCCTTTCAATCCCTAGTGTTCTGTGATAATATAAATTTACTGTGATATCAACAAGCCTCATTTGTGCAATTGTCTTAGATACAGTTATTGCAGTACATCAGAAATTCCAGTGCGAAAGGCAGTGCTAACTGTTCAATGAACATTCACGGCTTGTAGGAGAGAGACAGAGCTGCTCGGGTAATACAGAAAGCTGCCATAAACTTCTTGTCTCGTCGACGGACCCTGAAGAGGACAAATGCAGCAATATCCATCCAGAAGCACTGGAGGAGATACTTAGCCAGGAGAATCTTTTTAAATCTGAAAAAAACAAAACTGGAGGAAGAAAGAAGTAAATCTGCCACAGTTATTCAGGTAACACTGCGTAAAGTGAGATTACACAGGAAGGAAAGAGTAGAGGAGGTTGATGGTTGGACTTGGTGATTCCAGGGGTCTTTTCCAACCTGAATGATTCTGTGATTCTATGAAACCCTCTGAAACCTGTAAGAAAAAGGCTCACTCAGGGTCGGTTGTTCTGCTTTCAGAAACTGGCGTCTTCGTGAAAATGTAATTGGCTTTTTCCTGTTTTCTGCTTTTGAGATGTTTTGATAACTTTCTTCAGAAAGAAATGTTAAAATGCTGTTAGATCAACAGTTGTTCCGTCTTAGTGAGTGACTTACTCAACCACAATCATTCAGTGAGCATCAGGGCTGATCAGATTGTCTTTACTTGCCTATTTGCAGCTGCTGAATGTCACTTAAAGATGAAAAAGGAGAGAAAAAATAGAAAAAAGTAATTTTGTTTTCTGTAAAAAGAAATCTAAATGGTTCTCAAAATTCTTTTTAAAGAAAATAAAATTACTTTTTGTTTTCTATTTTTTATTATTTGAATTGTTTAAACTTATTTTACAATAATTTAAAAGAATTATTTGAGTTTTCTTTAGCAAGAAATTGAGAATTATTTAGTAGTTGGTAGTTGGACAGTTCAGTTGCTTGACAATTCAGGGGGATTGGACCAGATGATCTTTCGAGGTCCCTTCCAATCCATAATGATTCTGTGATTCATTCCCACCGCTTCCCAAAGCTAATTATTACATTCTTAAGACTTTTTGGAGTGGAGAGCAAAACGTCACTGATTTATCAAATAATCTGTTGGGGCCAGGGCAAATTTATTTGTTTTTCCAGAATTTAAAGTGCTTTAAAAACCATTCAAGCACTGGCTTCTTGTTTTATTTTAATCTTAGTTTCTGGTCTTATTGTCATCTAATGATAGTACAAGGAGCAACGGGTGTGAGCTGGAACACAGGAGGTTCCACATTGATGTGAGAAGGTACTTCATGGTGAGGGTGACAGAGCAGTGGAAGGGGCTGCCCAGGGGGGTTGTGGAGTCTCCTTCTCGGGAGACGTTTCAAACCCACCAGGATGTGTTCCTGTGCAATTTTGTGTAGGTGATTCTGTGATTAAAGTAGGAAGAAGGAAATCTGAAAAACTCTCAAAGTTTGTAAATACCATGAAGAAAAATACTAGATTGTCTGTGTTTTCCTGCAGGCGTGCTGGAGGAGATACTCTGCTAGGAAAAGATACTTACAGCTAAGACGCTGGGTTATCTTTGCACAAGCAAGAATAAGGATGGTGAAGGCTGTTGCTGCATATAAACGAATTCTTTGGGCTACTGTTACAATCCAAAGGCGTCTGCGTGCGTCTAAGTTGGCAAAAAGGGATCAGCAACGATACAGAATCTTAAAGTCTTCAGCACTTACTATTCAGTCCGCATTCAGACGATGGAGAAACTACAAAATCCAACAGAAAATTAAAGCGACTCTAGTGCTTCAGTCTTCTTTCCGAAGATGGCAATCTACAAAACTGGCTGAAAGGAAGAGGGCTGCCCTCGCCATACAGTCTTGGTATAGGATGCACAGAGACCTCAAGCGCTATCGACGTATTAAACAAAGCGTTATCAAGATACAGGCTTGGTACAGATGTCAGTGGGCTAGACGTGGTTACCAGGAGCACAGAGCGAAAGTAGTGATGATTCAGCAGTATTACAGAGCTTATAAACTGGGCAGGGTAGCAAGACGGAGCTATCTGCAAACACGCGCAGCAGCGGTAGCTCTCCAAGCTGCGTTTAGAGGCATGAGGGCACGTCAGCTGTACAGACAAACCAAAGCAGCTCGTGTTGTCCAGTCGCTCTGGAGAATGAAAAAAGAGAGACTCAGGTTTCTACAGTTAAAAAGATCTGTTACTACACTGCAGTCACACGTGAAGAGATACCAACAAGTGAGGAGATACAGAGAGATGAAAAATGCCGCTTCTGTAATTCAAACTTGGTATAGGACGCGTGTGGCTTCTAGAAAAGCAGCTGCTTCTTTCCAGAGGATGCGTCTGGCTGCTGTCGTCCTCCAGTCCGCCTACAGAGGAATGAAAGCTAGAAAGGAGGCTCAGCTGCTGAAAGCTGTGATAAAAGTTCAGTCACGCTGCCGCACTTTTATTGTCCGGAAGAGATTTAGAAGCTTGAAAGCTGCGGCAGTGAAGATCCAAGCTCTTGTAAAGATGAGGCAAGCACGTAGGCGTTATTGTGCGCTGAGGGAGGCGGCCCTTTGTGTTCAGCGCAGGTATCGGTCTCACAGACATGCTCTTCAGTTTAAAGATGATTATAGGAAATTGAAGGGAGCTTGCATAAGAATTCAAGCTGTAGTTCGAGGCTACCTTGCCAGGAAACAAATGCAAAGGTTGAAGGAGACTGCAGTGTTTCTTCAGGCGTGCTACAGAATGAAAAGGGACAGGCAGCGTTACTTAGGTATCTGTAGGGCCGCCGCTGTCATTCAGAAGCGCTACCGTGCGTACAGAAAGCAGCTGCGTCAGAGGCAGGAGTTTTTACGAGTGAAAAACGCAGCTGTGTGCTTACAGGCAGCCTACAGGGGTTGGAAGGCGCGCGGGAGGCTTAAACTTGAAAATAGCGCTGCTGTTAAACTTCAGGCTGCTTTTAGAGCTTATGCTGCAAGAATGAAATATAAGGCAGTGGTTCATGCCTCCATCGTGATTCAGAGGTGGTACAGAGCTCACAAGGCTGGGAGCAGGCAGAGACTGAACTTCCTCGTGACAAGAGCAGCGGTGCTTTCTTTACAAGCGGCTTTTCGTGGCTGGAAGGTACGAAAGGAGATTCAAAGACAATGTGTTGCTGCTACTAAGATACAGACAGCCTTCAGAAAATTCTTGGCTCTGAAAAGATTTAGACTTATGATCCAGGCTGTGCTAACTATCCAAAAGCATCACAGAGCCCGCGTTAGAGGCCGGGAACAACGGCAAGAGTATCTGCAGCTGCGTAACTCTGTGGTGCGTCTCCAGGCGATGTGGAGGGGGAGAGCTGTGAGAGAAGCGATTCAGAAGAAACACCATTTTGCTGCGGTTATTCAGTCCTATTACAGAATGCACACAAACCGACGACAATATAAGCAGCTAAGGGAAGCCACTGTAGTGATTCAGAAATATTTCAGGGCTTACTGCATGAAAAGAACCCAGCGTGCAGCTTATCTGAAAGCAAAGGCAGCCGTGTTGGTCCTCCAGGCTGCCTACCGAGGCTGGGCTGTGAGGAGACAGAACAAGCTGAACAAGGCTGCGACAACTATACAAGCTGCCTTCAAGTCTTACCTGGTCAAAAGGGACTACAAAAGACTTAGATCAGCAGCTGTAGTAGTGCAAAGGCGTTATCGTGCGACTGTTGATGCCAGGTGTCAAAAGCATTACTATCTGGCATTAAAAAAGGCTGTGGTAACAATGCAGGCGGTTTCCAGAGGGGTGAGGGTTCGGCGACGAGTTCATCTCATGCATAAAGCAGCGATTTGTATCCAAGCCACATTTAAGATGCACTGCATGAACATAAAATATCGGGCAATGAGGATGGCGGCAGTTATAATCCAGAGACAATACAGAGCATTCTGCTTAGGCAGAGAACAGCGGAAGAAGTACTTGGAGCTAAAGAGGTCTGTAGTTATCCTTCAGGCCGCTTATAGAGGAGTGAAAGTCCGACAACAGCTAAGAACTCTGCACCAGTCAGCAGTGCTGATCCAGTCCTATTATCGAATGCACAAACAGCAGAAGGACTTCAGAAAGTTGTTGCTGGCAACTAGGCAGATTCAGCGGTGGTTCCGCGCATGCAAGGAGCGCGATGCACAAGTTCGCAACTACCTGGCTGTGAAAAGGGCTGCAGTTCGTATCCAGGCTGCGTTCCGTGGTACCAAAACAAGACAACTCCTGAGAACTATGAGTTACTCAGCTGTGCTTATTCAAAGAAGGTTCAGAACTTACCTCAGAAGAAAACGTTTCCTTTCCATTAGGATGGCTGCAGTTGTAATTCAGAATAAATACAGAGCAACTAAACTAGCGAAAATTCAGCGTCAAAAATACCTCTCCGTCCTCAACGCCGCTGTTGTGATACAGGCTGCTTATAGAGGCTTTGTGGTGAGAAAGGAAATGCGTCGGATGCATCGTGCTGCTACGGTTATTCAAGCAACGCTAAAAATGCGTAAGGTCTATATTTCCTATCAAGCTGCCAGGCTTGCTGCGCTCATCATACAGCAACAGTATCGTGCTTACAGGGAAGGGAAGCACGTAAGAGAGCGGTACCTCAAACTGTACAATTCGGTTGTAGTTCTTCAGGCTGCCTACAGAGGAATGAAAACAAGACGTTTCTTGAGAAGCAGACACGAGGCAGCTCTTACAATACAGAGAAACTACCGAAGGTACCGGCAGCACTGCCGTTACAGACAAGTTCTGCGGGCAACCCGGCTGATACAGAGCCGATACAGAGCCTATAAGCTGAAGGAAAGCGCAGTTCAACAGTATTCTGCGATGAAGAAGGCAGCAACCTGCATTCAAAAGGCTTTTCGAGACAGGCGAGTGCGAAAGCAACTTCAAGAAGTGTCCTGGGCTGCCGTTGTCTTTCAGAAAAATTACAAGGCTTTGAGAGAACGTCGGAGGTACCTCTCTCTTAAAGCAGCAGCTGTTGTCTTTCAGAGAAGATACAGAGCCTTGATTCTGTCAAGACAGCAGACTCAGGAGTATCTTTCTCTTCGCAGAGCAGCTATTTGTACGCAGGCTGCATACAGAGGTGTCAGGGTGCGGAGGAGTGTTTGGCGCATGCGTTTAGCTGCTTGCGCGATACAGTCGGCCTACAGAATGCACAGGGCTAGAAGGTCCTATCAAGCTGTGAGAGCAGCAGCTATCGTTATACAGACCTACTACCGCTCCTACATTAAAGGAAAGAATCAACGAGAGAAGTACCTGAAGATGAGGAATTCTGCTCTTGTTATTCAAGCGATGTACAGGGGCAGGAAGGAACGACAGCAGGTGAAAGCCCTGCGTGTTTCAGCGGTCGTCATACAGTCCACTTACCGCATGTACGCACAGCGTAGGGATTACAGACAGTTGTGCTGGGCTGTCAGAGTCACACAGCAGAGATTCAGAGCCAAAAAGGCAAAAGAAGCTGATAGGGCAAAGCGTGCCAGAAGAGAGAAGGCTGCCGTTTGCCTTCAGGCCTGCTTCCGTGCTAAAAAAGCTCGGCAGCTGTACAAAGCCAATGCTGCTGCACGGCGCATACAGTCGCTCTTCAGAATGTGCTTGGAGAGGAGGCGTTTCCTTGAAAAGAAGGCAGCAGCCGTTGTGATCCAGTCTGCGTTCCGATGCCAACGAGCGAGGGCTCGCTATGATTTGATGCGGAGTGCTGCGGTTGCCATCCAGAGGTGGTACAGAGCATCTCGCCAGGCTCTCCTACAGCGAGCAGAGTACTCTGCTCAAAGACAAGCAGTAATAACTCTTCAGTCTGCCTTCCGTGTCATGAAAGCAAGACAATTGGCAAGACAAACGCGAGCCGCAAGGAAGGTTCAGTCTTTCCTTCAGATGGCTGTACAGCGTAGAAGATTTATGCGACTTAAAACAGCAGCTACGACGCTGCAAGCCTGTTACTTAATGCATAAGGCTAGATTGCAGTACGCAAGCTACAAAAGAGCTGCAGTTGTCTTGCAGCGGCGCTACCGATCCCACTTGACTGTGAAACACCACAGAAGGACTTACTTACAGGCGCGGATGAACGTTATAATTGTGCAGGCTGCAGTCAGAGGGTTCGTCGAGAGGAAGAGGTTTCGCAGAATTAGAGGAAGCGCAATAAGAATTCAGGTACTTTCCAATGTGTGGGAGTGGATGTTGATGGATATGGGCGTGGGTTTTGATGCATGTACGAGTATGGGTCCTTTTTCTTCATCCATTGGGTTCTTTCAGATTGCTGCTCTAGCAAATAAGTTTAAAGCTCCATGTTAAGGTTAGAATCCATTTCTGAAGTATTCTGCATGGCAGGGGTGAAGCTGACTACCACAGAGCACAGAAATGAGTCTCAGTGATGGATTTTCACTGACTGGTAGTCACAGGACCGTGTAGATAACGGTGAACTTGTGGAGGAGGATTGACGGTTGGACTCGATGATCCCAAGGGTCTTTTCCAACCTGAATGATTCTATTCTATGATTCTAAAACCCGCCTGGATATGTTCCTGTGCGACTTGGTCTAGGTGATCCTGAGAGGATTGGACTAGATGATCTTTCAAGGTCCCTTCCAGTCCCTAACGTTCTGTGATTCTGAGATCAGGCAACTGGAATAAAATGCTGTAACTTAATGGGGGGAAATGAGAGGGATAATGAGAGGAAAGAGGGTACAAGAGGACAATCGCACCATCACAGAACATTAGGGATTGGAAGGGACCTTGAAAAATCATCCAGTCCAGTCCCCCCACCACAGCAGGATCCCCTAGATCCAGTTGCACAGGAACTTGTCCAGGCAGTTTCATTTCTGGTTTATGCTGCTTTTGTACAAGGCATTGGGTACAGCTCTACTTAAAAGTAGGCAAAAGCCTCTTCCAGTCAATACTGTACAAGTAGTGAAATGGCCTAAGGTCTTGTCTGTTTCTTTTAAGGCCTTTTTCCGTGGATTTATTCAGAGACGACAATACCTTCGGTGCAGGTTTTCTGCTATATTAATACAGCAGCACTACAGAGCCCATCGGATGCAAATTCTCGAACAGCAAAGATACCATCAAATGAAAAGAGCTGCTGTTAGGATTCAGGTAACCTCAGAAAGGTGGTTTCTCTTTGGTGTCAGTTTGTCTTTGTTTCATCTCTCTTACATTCATTGTCATTTAATTGGTTTGTTCAAGTAATTATTTTCACAGACATTGAAAAGTGGGGTTTGTGCGTTTCACTCGCTTTCAAAAACACCTTCTAGACATGAGAAATGAGATCTCAGTAATGTGCAGAGATAGGGACCCTCAAAGCCTTTCATGCTGACAGGATTTCTTTCCTTGTCATTTGTTCTATTAACCAGCTAACCAGATCTGAACGTATTTCTTTCTGCTTTCTGCGTATTCGCTAGGCGTCGTACAGAGGATACAAAGCCAGACAGCAGGCTAGCCGAGTGAGAGCAGCACGAGTCATTCAGTCCTGGTTTCGAGGCTGCAGAGCCCGGAAGGAATATGCATCTGTGGTGAAAGCTACACGTGTTCTTCAGAGTCACTTGAAAACAAAGCAGCAGCGCACCTGGTAACTCAGAATTTGATGTCAATTTCTCTCTGCTTTTTCAAAGCTTTTATGTGTGTCCAGCAGGAGGAGGGAGGGGATTGTCCCCCTGGACTCAGCACTGGGGAGGCCCCACCTTGAGTACTGGGCCCAGTTTGGGGCACCTTAGTTCAAGGCACACATCGAGGGGCTGGAGTGAGTGCGGAGAAGGGCAACGAAGCTGGGGAAGGGCCTGGAGAATCAATCTGATGAGGAGAGATGGAGAGATCTGGGGTGGGTTAGTTTGAGGAAGAGGAGGCTGAGAGGAGACCTCATCACTCTCTACAGCTATCTGAAAGGACCCTGCAGGGATGTTGGTGCTGGTCTCGTCTCACAGATCATCAGTGACAGAAGCAGAGGGAAGGGCTTCAAGCTCCAACAGGGGAGGGTTAGACTGGTCATCAGGAAGAAATTCTTCCTGGAGAAGGGTGGTCAGGCACTGGACTGGGTTGACCAGGGTGGTGGTTGAGTCCCCATCCCTGGCTGAGTTTAAGTCGCTTAGATGTGGTGTTGGGGGAATCTGTTTTAGGAGTGAACTTGTAGAGTGGGGTTGATGGTTGGACTCAATGATCCCAGGGGTCTTTTCCAACCTGAATGATTCTGTGATAGCTTTTATTACAGACTTTTACTACAGCTTTGCTCTCTGGCAAAGGCCTGTAGACTGTCGGGCTCTGATGCCGCAGCATGTACGTTACGTGCATGAATGTAATCCTGTTGATGCAGGTGGGATTATTGTTTTGCACTAGATTGTCCTAATGCTTACCTAGTTTGCCGGACTGGCAGCTAAGCCAGTCGTTCTGCCAGTGTTGCTGCTAGCCCCTTGGCCTTGTTTTCCACGCTGGATGTTGTTAAAGCAGAGCTTTAACAATCCTGTAAACACTGTTTTCTTACTTCAAAAGTGCAAGTGTTCTTCAGTTTTGGCAGAGAATCTAAAGCGCATTTTCACGTTAGGTTTTTGAAACTGAGGTGCTGCGCACTTGTCGTTCAAAGAAGATGGAGAGCGACCCTTGCTGCACGGGTGATTCGACACCAGTTTCTGACAACTAGGAACGCTGCAGTGAAGATTCAGTCGGCGTACAGGCGGCACAGAGCTAGAAGGCTTTTCAGCAAGGTGTGGTTTCTCCTGTGCTCTGCTCTGATCTGGGTGTTTTGTTCTTTCTTGGGAGTGGGGAGAGATGTCGAACTGTAGTACATACCGATTGACCAAGAGCTGAATGATCAAACTGTTCTTCAAAATCTTTTCCAGAAACTTCAAGCTGCATGCTTGATTCAAAAAACATACAGAGGGTTCAAGGCGAGAAGGAAACTTGCTGAGCAAAAAGCTGCCGCGATCGTTATCCAGAACCATCTGAGGGCTTGGCGTGACGGCAGGCTTCAGCTTATGGAATACAACAGAACTAGAAGAGCTGTCGTCAGGCTGCAAGCGTTTATACGGGGTTACTTAGTCAGAAAGATGGTTGGTGTACTTCATTTAAAAACTCTACGCTTGATGTAAAGTACATCTAGAGCCTTTCTTTTCTGCCAAGAACCTCGGTGACTTGTTGAACTTAAATTCCTATTCACAGACTCTTAGAATCACGGAGTGTTAGGATTGGAAGGGACCTCGAAAAGATTGTCTAGTCCAATTCCCTCTGCCACAGCAGGATCACCTAGATCATGTTCCCACACAGGAACACGTCCAGGCGTGTTTGAAACTTCTCCAGAGAAGGAGACTCCATAACCCCCCTGGGCAGCCCTTTCCAGTGCTCTGTCATCCTCACCATGAAGTTCCTTCTCACATTTATATGGAACCTCCCCTGTTGCAGCTCTCACCCACTGCCCCTTGTCCTATCACTAGATACCCCTGAGCAGAGCCTGGCCTCATCCTCCTGACACCCACCTTCACATATTTATCAACATTCGTGAGGACACCCCTCAGGCTCCTATTGACTGCTTTGAGATCTGGGGGTCAGAATAAATCTAAATACAGTTAGACCCTTTCTCACAGTCTTTCAGGACTGAAACAGTTTTTCATTGTTAGCTGGGTTGTTTCAGCTTATAATGAGTTGATCCTGCTCTGGCAGGATGGGGGTTGTACTAGATGATTTTTGAGGTCCCTTCCAATCCCTAATGTTCTCTGATTCTGTGACTAAAACCCACCTGGACATGTTCCTCTCTGACTGGATCTAGGTGATCCTGCTCTGGCAGGGGGATTGGACTAGATGATCTTTGGAGGTCCCTTCCAATCCCTAATGTTCTGTGATTCTCTGCTGTATTGTAATGTTGTTGCTTACAATCATATCTTTGTTATTTGTATTTGAGATCTAGAACTGAAGAAATGTTAGCTTAGAATCATAGAATCATTAAGGATTGGAAAGGACCTCGAGAGATCATCCAGTCCAATCCCCCTGCCAGAGCAGGATGCCCTAGATCAAGTCGCACAGGAACATTCTGAGGGTAATGACTTCTGAGGCAATTCTGCTCTGGCGGGGGGATTGGACTGGATGGTCTTTTGAGATCCTTTCCAATCCCTAATGTTCTGTGAGTCTATGATTTAGCATCTAATAGCATGTTGCCGTGTACTGTAGTCTTTGCATAGATGATCTGCTACCTCCAAGCATGAAAACTAATGACGGTCGTTTGTTTTCTGTCTATAGATTTCAGAAAAGAGACGCGAGAGGCTCCTTTGTTTTACAGCAGCTGCTTATCATCATATTTCTGCCATGAAAATCCAAAGGGCTTATAGGATGCATCGTGCCTTAAACCTTGCACAAACCCATGTCTCATCTGTTGTTACAATACAGGTTAGTCTAATTAATGGTTTTGTGTAACT
Organism: Phoeniculus purpureus; assembly: GCA_028565055.1. Lineage (NCBI taxonomy): Eukaryota > Metazoa > Chordata > Aves > Bucerotiformes > Phoeniculidae > Phoeniculus > Phoeniculus purpureus. The sequence goes on from JAOXOE010077308.1 coordinate 20,583, forward strand.
TAGTCTCGTTGAATTTTCCGTCAGCTGAGAGGTAGCACTGAGGCACTGTAGTTCCTTCGCGTGGCAAAATAGAGCTACATTATGGATTTATTGAATAATTCTGCTTCTACCCATGATAGTGTGGGCCACAGCAAGTTCTGGAGGCTTCAGCTGAGGGTGGACGGGGAAGTTTGTTTCCTTCAGACACTTAAGCGTCTGAAACCTGAGTGCTTTCTCAGCCTGTTTCTTCACATTGTACTGGAAGTAGGATGGATTGGGCACAACACACTGTGGGGCACTTGGAAAGGAGAGCATCTCCTTACATGGATCAAGGGGCAATGGGTGTGAGCTGGAACATAGGAGGTTCCACATGAATATGAGAAGGACCTTCTTCCCAGTGAGGGTGACAGAGCGCTTGAAGGGGCTGCCCAGGGAGGTGGCTAAATTGACATCCCTGGACGTGTTTAAGAGTTGTGTGGATATGGAGCTTAGGGACAGGGTTTAGCTGTGGGCTCAGTGTTGTTAGGTTAATGGTTGGACTCCGTGATCTTCATAGTCAAGGTTTTCCAGCCAAGATGATTGCTGTGGTCAGGCAGCTGGAATAAGTTGTTTTATGCTTGTTCCAATGGAAAGGACTATGTTCTATCACAGAACATTAGGGATGGGAAGGGACCTCGAAAGACCATCCAGTCCAATCCCCCCTGCCACAGCAGGATCCCCTAGATCCTATAGATCCCCTATAATCTGTTCTATTTTTAATGCTTCCCTACCTGCTCTTAGTAAAGATGTTTGCCATCGTGCCACTTCAGCTTCCTCAAGGCCACTGCAGAGCTGTGTCGTAGTGGTTGCATGAGCCTGTGTCTGTCCAAGTTCCTGTTAAAGTCGGCTGTTGAATTTTTTACCGATGCTTGTTAAGGTCAGGAGAAGGGAGTTTGTGTTGAAGTCTGAAGTAAATAGAAAGGTTCTTTACTTTCGAACAGAGATGGTTCCGAGCAAAAATGCAACAGAAGCGATTCCGAAGAGATTGTCAGAGGATCACTCGATTACAACGTGGGGTTCGAGGCTGGCTGTGTCGCAGACACCGTGCAGCAACCCTAATCCAGCGACAGGTGCGGAGATTCCTCGCCCAAAGACGGAGCAGAAAATTTGCAGTTGGAATAATTAAATTCCAGGTAACTACCTCTAGTAATCTTTTTAATTCCTTTTGTCAGGCTCCACAGAGGGACCTGGACAGATGGGCTGAGGATAGTTGTCTGGGTTTCAATGGAGCCAAGTGTCGGGTCCTGCATTTTGGTCACATAAATCCCCTGCAGCGCTACCGGCTGGGGGCAGGGGGCTGGAGAGCTGTCTTGCAGAGAGGGACCCGTGGGTTCTAATTGACAGATGGCTGAACATGGGCCAGCAGGGTGCCCAGGTGGCTAACAAGGCCGATGGCATCCTGGCCTGGATTAGAAACTCTGTGTCCAGCAGGAGGAGGGAGATGATTGTCCCCCTGGACTCAGCACTGGGGGGGCCGCACCTTGAGTCCAGTTTTGGGCGCCTCAGTCCAAGGAAGACGTGGAGGGGCTGGAGTGAGTGCAGAGGAGGGCAACAAAGCTGAGGAAGGGCCTGGAGAATCCATCTGATGAGGAGAGATGGAGAGAGTTGGGGCTCTTTACTTTGAGGAGGAGGAGGCTGAGGGGAGACCTCATCGCTCTCTACAGCTATCTGAAAGGACACTGCAGAGTTGTTGGTGCTGGGCTCTGCTCACAAGTCATTAGCAGCAGAAGCAGAGAGAAGGGCTTCAAGCTCCAACAGGGGAGGTAGAAATGATTTGGAGTGATAACGGGACTTCTGTCTCTTACTCAAAACTGTTTTCTCCTTGAAATTCCTTTTGTGTAGGCGTTGTGGAGAGGATACTCGTGGCGAAAGAGCAACGACACAGCAAAAACCAAGGCTTTAAGACGTAGTCTAGAAAAGGCTAACGAGAAAAGCAAAGAAGAAAACAAACTGTGCAACAGAACTGCGCTGGCTATCGAATACCTGCTGAGATACAAACACATCTCTTACATCCTTGCAGCATTAAAGCACCTTGGTCAGTAGTTCATTTCATTCTAACTTGGCTTTCGAGACTGATAGAAACTGGAGTGTTTTCATCAGAGCTCCTGATGGCTTTCTGTGTGATTGTGAAATGTGGCTGCCTTAGTAGTGTAGTGGAGGGTTTCTTCCTGACTAGAGCTAGGTTATTGATCTAAGAACAGTATGAAGATGGTTAGGGAGAAAACGGAGATCCTTGTTCCTTGGAAGTCAAAGTAATGCTCTGCCTTACGTAAGTCAATTGCATTTACTGCCAGTGAACGTTCGCTGCAGCTTGTTTTATTTACTCACATGTTATCCTGACATGTTAGTACGCTTGCTTCAGAAACACTTGTTCAGGTCAGTAATTATGGTGATTACTTCTTTGCACTCAATGCAAAGAAGTTGGACTCGATGATCCCAAGGGTCTTTTCCAACCTGAATGATTCTGTGACTATGAAATTGCTTAAACTGTCTTCTTTTTTTAATTGATGTAATCATTACAGAGGTGGCTACGAGGCTGTCCCCGCTCTGTTGTGAAAATATGGCCCGGAGCAGAGCTATCTTCACTATTTTTGTTCTCATTCGAAGTTGCAACCGGAGTGTTCCCTGCATGGATGTGATCAGATACTCAGTTCAGGTTCTCCTCAATGTCTCAAAGGTACCTGTAGTATTTTCTTTTACCTTCTCATAAGCTGTACAGACTCCTACAGTAACTATTTCTCCATAACATCTCTGGATGAATTTGAATCAACAAAATAAATCGTTTCCAGAACAGTTTCTGAACTTGAAGTCTGTTCTTTTGAAACCAATTTATCTACTTTGTTATGATGTCATTTTCCTTTTGGTAAAAGAAAATGAAATCATGGGGTCACAGTAACACTTGAACTGATTGCACTGCAAGGGATCCCAAGGATCCGGCTCTGGTGGGGAGATTGGACTGGATGATCTTTCGAGGTCCCTTCCAATCCTTAATGTTCTGTGGTTGTGTGATCAGATACCCATCCTACAGACATTTATAGTAGGGTTGATGGTTGGACTCGATTATTCCAAGGTCTTTTGCAACCGGAATGATTCTGTGATTCTATAACCTGTTGTGCTGGTCTAACACATGGAAGGGATTGTTATCGCTCGGATGCCCTGGCAGCTACAAATTTCATCTGGAGGAGACTCTGGACTTTGTTTTTCCCTCTATCCTGAAAGTTCTTGTAAAGATCCATCTGTATAATCTCATTTATCCCTTTCTTATACAATAGTATGAAATAACTACTCAAGCAGTTTATCAAGTGGAAAATTCTATCGACACGTTACTAGACCTACTACAAACGTACCGAGGGAAGGCTGGGGACAAAGTTTCAGAGAAGGGAGGAAGCATTTTCACCAAGACTTGTTGTTTGTTGGCTATCCTTTCAAAGGACTCAAGAAGAGCACTGGTAAGACTTTAATGTTTTGGGGTTTCTTTGGTTATGTTTTGGGGTTTTTCTTCTCCCTGTCTCACCTATCTGTTAGGGCTCCAATACTAACTGTGGCTAGTCTCTAATTTTAAACATGCAATTCCAAGGTGGTGAAAACACTCAGTACTTTGTGTTCCCCAGTCACCTAGAGCTGTTCACTAAGATGCTGAAGTTTTGATCCTGTAATCCTTGTGACATTATGATACTGCAGTCCCAGCTTCCTTGAGGGTTGTGATGACTGTCCCAGAATCCCAGAACATTAAGGCTTGGAAGGGAGCACAAAAGATCACCCAGTCCAATCCCCCACCACAGCAGGATCCCCTAGATCCAGTCGCACAGGAACATGTCCAGGTGGGTTTTTAAACATCTCCAGAGAAGGAGACTCCACAACCCCCCTGGGCAGCCCCTTCCAGGACTCTGTCACCCTCACTGGGAAGAAGTTCCTTCTCTTATTGAGGTGGAACCTCCTTCATTCCAGCCGACACCCATTACCCCTTGTCCTAATATTAGATGCTACTGAGCAGAGCCTGGCTCCTTCTTCCTGACACCCACCCTTCACATATTTATAGACATCAATGAGGTCACCCCTCAGTCTCCTTTTTTCCAATCTCAAGAGACCCAGATCCCTCAGCCTTTCCTCATCAGGGAGATGCTCCACTCCCTTCACCATCTTTGTGGAGACATTCTTTGAGCATGTTTGGCTGGAGCCAAGGAAGAAAAGGCAGCGAACAAGGTGATAATCACCCGGGAGCTCTGCACTTTGAGCTGATAAGGAACAACATCACATGCTGCTGCTGGACTTGATCCCATGTATGGATGTTAGTGCCATATAGTGAGATGCCACCAAAGGTCCTTTTGCAGTGCACCTGGACACACACCACCTCCCTAAACCTGATGGCAAGGCTCCATAGACCTCCCCCTCCTCTACCACCGCCTCATCCCACCCTGACCAGGGCTTTCACCAAGGCTGAGCTGCCTCTGGGGACAAAGACCCTAATAGAAGAAAACCTTGGTAACTGCAAAGGGGAGCTGCCAGGGGCTGGGAAAGGCTCTGATCTTGTGCCTTTACAGTTAAACAGGGCTGTGCTCTGCTGATTTGAATAAGTTATCTCACAGTTAAACACCTCTTCCTGCCAGGGAAAACATTGCTCAAGATCGAAAGGGCTAGTAACTGCTTTTTGAGGCTTTTTGTGGGGGCTTACACACTCTCTGCCTCTGTCCTAAATAGCACAACTCCCACTGACTTACTAGAAATATTAGTAAGAACTAATGACTCAATTCCTAAGAATAATTGTGGGTATTTCTATTTATAGGTACCAGCCCTGAGCTCGCAAGTACTGACAACACCCAGTCTTCTATTTCTTTCCATCATGCTTTGATATAACACGGGCATAGCCTGGAAATCAACACTTTCCACTGCTCCTTGTTCCTGGATACCTGCCCTTTGCAATCCAGATAGCTCCCAGCACTTCCTTCTCGGGAAGGGACTTGAGCCATCAACTATTTTCAGGAAGTGTCTGCAAGTTCAGTTTAAAATAGAATTATTAGGGATTGGAAGGGACCTCGAAAGATCATCTAGTCCAATCCCCCTGCCACAGCAGGATCACCCAGACCAAGTCACACAGGAACACAAGTGGAGATGCTGGTGGAGAGATGCAAACTTGTCCTTTGGTGGATTAGAGTCATTAGAGAGAGCTTCAGGCAGGCTGCATGTGCTACTGTTGGAAATGATGTGGGTAACGGCTGTTGTGAGGCTGAGGATGGAGAGGTTCAGGACGGAGAAGGAGTGGCTGAAGAGAAAAGGCATGAAGAAACAGGATATGAAGAAGCAGCCTTGAAGCTATTTCAACTTACGGTCACCAAAAGACCTTCAAAATTCCCCAGACCTGAATAATCAGATCCACTCTGAACATACTGACTGCACCTTTCAAAGGTAAACCATGATCTTTAGACGATAGACACTTCCCAGGCATCACAATATTGAAGTCAAAAAGTCCCTCCTGGGCACTGAGACCAAAGAAATCAGTAACCACGTAACGCAAGCAATTAAAAGTGCAGAAAGTGGAGCTGTCTATTAGCAGCCGGAATGTCCCTTGCCATTAGGTGTCCTCCTTTAGGACTATGACATTCCTGTTGCCATAGGGCACAAAACCTGCTTGTTCATGTCTATTGTCTAGAGGGGTAGTCCCATGGAGAAGGTGTTAGTGGAAAGATGGGCTAGGATTTGAGGTGTGTCCACACCCACAGCCACCTCGAGCACACTGCTGCAAGGCTACTTGCCTACAGGGTGGTGGCACTGATGACTTCCGTGCCAAGGCACATTCACCTTTTCTTTGGAAATTCTCAGCTGAACACCCTCGCCCTTCTTCCTCTGTCCTGCAAGAAGCAGGATGCTGGCGAGGCCAAGGCGTGACTCATCCTCTGGGAAGCCGAGCCTGGTGTGGCTTCTGAGGCAAGAACCCATGGGTAAGGGCTTTTTTTTTTCCCCTTAAGGGAAACCAGGCCATGCAGGACATTGGCAGATAAATGAAGGTCACATCAGGTTACGAGGGCAAGGAGTGCTGCAGGAGTCCCACTTCTTCCCCACCTGCTCAGAAGCCACAGAGCAGCTTAATGAGGCACTCAGGGGATGTGGCTTTCACATAGGCTACTAAAGCCCGTTTGGGGCAAAGAGAAAGAAAATCAAACCAAAAGCCCCTCTGACAGCTCTCTGACAGCAGTTTTGAACGATACTGTCTTGATCAAACATTCAGCCTGTAGGATACGGCACGGGCACGGGCAAAACCGGGTCAGAAACGGCAGCATTTCCCTCCTCACAGCTACGTTCAGTCTGCGTCTCGGTCCTTCCAACTTCTTTTGTGTTTGCAGAAAACAACAGCCCCCTCCGGACCCGATGTCGCCGTGTTTTATAGGGCAGCAGGGCAGCGTGTGTAACTACGTGACTTTCTCCTTTCAAGAAGTGGCTGCTAGGTTTGCCCCAAAATTGTTTGTTTTCTGGTTCACAAAAATATCGATAATAAAAAGAGATCATAAAGATATCAGCGGGGGGAGGGCTTTCTGCTAAAGGGTCATTTAGAGCACTGGGATCTTGGTTATGCAAAAGCAATGGTGTGCCTTTCCCTACAGGATGTTCCTAGACAAACCTATAGGTGTATGTCTCCCTATAGGAATGAACACCTATAGGATTTTCATTCCTATAGGTTCCTATAGGGTTTTCATTCACCTATTTATTTATTTATTTAGAACCCTGGGATCTTAGTTATGCAAAGCCAATGGTGTGTCTTTCCCTATAGGAATCTATAGGTCCCTATAGGAATGAAAACCTATAGGTTCTTATAGGGAAAGAGACACCCATAGAGTTTTCATTCACTTATTTATTTATTTATTTCCCACCAATGCTGCTTAATTACTGGTTCAGAAAGCAAAACCAGTCCATCTCTGATCTTTAGGAGAGATCACGGAACAAGCCTTTCAGTACCAGCACCTCCCTGCCACGGCAGGTGCTGTGAACCTGTTGCTAGGAGGAATTGTTAGTCACGTAGTCCTGTTTTGCTGACAGCACTGACGCAGGTGCCTGTGCTGGTTACTCTCTTCATCAAGAATCTTCTGCTCAACACCCTCTCTGAGCAATCTTCTGCCATCAGCCAGCCTACACGGCTCAGAGCCTGCTTGCTGACCTCTGCTAGGCAGGGTTACGTGAGTTAGCGGTGATCTAATCATGACAGAATCAAGAATCACTTTAGAATAAAGTTCAACCATTAGCTGTCCCAAGGTCACCACTAAGCCCTGTCCCTAAGCTTCAGACCTCCACAACTTTTAAACACATCCAGGGATGGTGACTCAATCCCCTCCCTGGACAACCTGTTCCAGGTCCTGATGACCCTTTCCATGAAGAAGCTTTTCCTAATCACAGACTCACAGAACATTAGGAATTGGAAGGGACTTGAAAGATCATCCAGTCCAATCCCCCTGCCACAGCAGGGTCACCTTGATCCAGTCATGCAGGAACATATCCAGGTGGGTTTTAAACATCTCCAGAGAAGGAGACTCCACAACACCCCTGGGCAGCCCCCTCCAGGGCTCCGTCACCCTCACCAGGAAGAAGTTCCTTCTCATATTTATGTGGAACCTCCTCTGTTCCAGCTCACACCCATTGCCCCT